>NJDD01000031.1:112166-140162 GCA_002245505.1 Calephelis nemesis
GCCATAACGTCATGACGTGTTCCGGTTCGGAGGGTAAGGTAGCCGGTATACTTACTTTTGCTCGAGGCCTAACATCCCGGCCTCAGGTTGGCAACGCACCATTACCATGAATTTCTTACCATCAAGAAATCCGTCTGCTTGTTTGCCTTCCAATATCATAAAAAAAAAACTTTTTTTGTCAAATGTCCGAGTTTGCTTTGTAATGGTCCAGGGGACTGATTGTGTATCTTTTTAGTGATGACCACTGCGTAAATTGTACATCAAATAGCTGGCAAATGACATATATTGTGTTAGCTATCGCTATTGTATTTCTGTTGGCCACTGGAGATAGTAAATATAAAACACGTCATTTGTAATTTGACAGCTATTTGATGTACACTTCCTAAGAAGTCAAATCCTGTGTCTTCATCTGACTTTTAACCAATTTCTATTCTACTCTTCCTGTCTAAGGTTTAAAACAGTTAGTTCACTATCAATTTTCTTCCTTCCTTAACTTCCAAAATTCTTTGAGTGATATTCAGTCCGGTTTCCACCCAAGGCACAGCATTACCACTGCTCTAGTAAAGATTACGGATGACATTCGTTTCGCTATGGACAATAAGATGCTAACAGTGTTAACTTTATTTGACTTTAGTAATGAATGAATGAACTCTTTATTGTGCACAATTAAACTTATTTCAAAATGGTACAATTAAGTATTAACAAGAGCATAATATATTATTATAGTTTATAGTACACAAAAGGCGGTCTTATCGCCAAACAAAGCGATCTCTACCAGACAACCTTTTAATGCCTTCAACTCTGTGGATCACGACGTGCTAGTGGCGGTATTGGAAAATTTCAATTTATCTCCTGCTTCTGTTAACTGGTTTCGCAGTTATCTACAGGGAAAGAGGCAATTTGTTCAAACGGTCGAAGCTATGTCATCGTGGCCCATTCTCACTAGCGGTGTGCCTCAGGGTGGAGTTTTGCCCCCTTTCATATTTTCATCTTTCATCAATTCTGTAACTCAGTCCTTATGCTCTCTTTTCCACCTTTATGCAGATTCCCTCAGAACTTCACAACGCTATTACCCTTATTAATAGTGATCTGGTCAGTATCAAAAAAGTGGAGTAAATCTTTCGGTTTTAGAATTAATGCAATCAAGACTCAGGTCATTATTATTGGTAGCCCCGGACTTATAAATAAGAAGAATTGGTCTACTGTACCCCCTGTTAAATTAAATAATGGTATTATCCCTTATAGTAACTTCGTTAAGAATCTCGGTGTTTTTTATAGATAATACTCTCTCTTGGACTAAGCAACTACAGGAGGTCAGTAGAAAAATTTTTCGTGCTTGGAACACGTTGAAGCGTTTTCGTTTTTTGCTCCCAATTCCTACCAAGATTATGCTTGCTGATTTCTTACTACTTTCAATCATATATTATGCTGACGCTAGTTACGTAAATCTCACTGTTGAACAAATAAATAAACTCGATCGTCTTCAGAACCTTTGTATTAGATTCATATTTTCATTGCGTAAATATGATCACGTTTCTCAATTTCGTGCTAAGCTCAAGTGGTTGCCTATCAACATTCGCCGGAACTGTCATATCCTCTCCCTTTTGTACACCATTCTCTTTGATCCATTTACGCCTATTTATTTAAAAAAGAGATTTAAGTTTTGTAACAGTGAGGTAAAATTTCTCAGGTCCAGTAGTAATTGTATTCTTCAAATTCCCTCTCGAAACACTTGTTACTATAGCCGTTCTTTCACTTCGGAAGCAGTGAGGCTTTGGAATTCTCTCTCCGTAGATATCAGGAGAGCTCCAAATATTCATATTTTCAAAAGTATGTTAAAGCGTCACTTTCTGCGTTCATTGTAATGTAGTTTGCATTTAACTTTTCTTATTTGTCTTAAATACTAATAATTAAAACAAGCTTCTGCTTTGAGAATAATTTGTGACGTCTGGTATTAGATGTATTTTATATTTTTAAGAGCACCGTTAAACAGTATCTCGCTAAATCTTGTTCCATACTTTAGGGTTGCCTGGAAGAAATCGATGCCTTTGCGATAAGGCCTTGCCTTGCCTTTGTGTATCTTCTTAGTTTAACATATTTTAATGTTTTTGTAATTTATTTGTATTTGGTGCACAATAAAGAGTTATCGTATTGTATTGTATCGTACACTTTATGCGGTGACCATCATTAAAAAGATATGCAATCAGCCTCTAGATCATTTGTATAACATGAAGTCTTCGGTTCGATTTATTAATCAGGAAACTTACAAAAAATGAGCTACTAATAATGCAATGCAATCAGTCGTAACTAGATAGTGGATGCTGTGCATCATCTCGCCTGGATTGGTACCACCACGTTACCTATTCTGAAAACATAACGTCGGTACTCACAATTATCTTATTTCGCTGGTCCAGAAGTCCAGGGGGCTGATATCGTATCTCCGTTATATTTCTATTGACTCTAGATAGCAAATATGAAACATTTCATTTGACAGATATTTGATGTACACTTTACTCAGTAATCATCATTAAAAAGATACGCAATCAGTACCCTGGGCTGCTGGATTTGAAAATATAGTCATACATCAGGTTAAAAGATAACAGCGTTTATGTTGTTTATAGGCGTGTTATAACATAAGAAAATAATAACTTACTCTCTGCAAAAACACACAAAGTTACCAGAAGTAAACTCAGGAAAATCATGTTTCGCCAAAATCCGTGTACTTATCAATAAATTATTTTAGTAAATGTTATGTTATTTTATCTAATGGACAATTTTAAGTTGGAATCAAGAATTTTATTACATTGTTTTTTGGACAAAAACAGTCAAGTGTAAAATGAACTGGTTTTTGAATTCCGTATACCAGACAACGTTGAGACAGGATATAGAAATAGTAATTGAACTTTTTCATTTTATACTTTTATAAAATAGTAGCTTCGCACGAGTGAACGTATTTCTAGTTTTTCCTAGAAATAACATAGCTTATGTTTATTAGATCAGACAATATTTGAACCTGCACCCTTTTATCTCAACCTGACGAATGCTCATAACATGAGCTAATGAGGATTCAGCTTCTGTGGCGTACTTTTCAATCCCTTTTTACCGCTTAAGCGGGTTGTATCCTGAATACCTCTTAAGATTATCTTCACAATTTTGCCACAGGAATAAAATCCTTGGAATTTGTCATACTTTAAATTTGTGTAAAAATATTCCAAACACAAGGCAAGTGCTAAAATTACTTTATATCTACATGATTAATATTACACAATGTAATTAATTTGGAATTAAAAATAACACGATGTAAGTCAATTTTCATATATTATTTTATCCATTGAGAAGTGGAATATCCAAAATTACTGAGACACCTACGCTATTACAATTATCTATAAAATAAATTTCTGTTAAACATTTAATAATAATTTGAATTAATATTTTCGGTTGTGAGTTGTTAAGTGATCTCAGTTAAAACAGTTAACTCCCACATTTATATATACTAGTGGTCGCTCGTTGGTCGGAATTCGACCATAACAAATTTTAATATCTTGTTGATAAGAACGCCATCTTCATTTCTCAAGACCAACTGCTTTGTTTCCAAACTTTTTAATACGCCATCTGTGATCTTTTATCGTTATCATCAACATATTTGTTTGTGTGTGTGTCAAATGCATGGTAGTGTCGTTAATGTTTTATTTATTGATTTATATACTTGTCGGCGCAACCACATTAGTTTCTCTGAAAAACTAGAACAATTAAGTTAAATAATTTGATGATGTCCAGAAAATTAGTTTATAAACCATCAGTTGATTGCTTTGAGTCGATTGCGATGTGAAATTAAGGTTATCATTGTTATTTAAATACTTAGCCTAACGACTTGTAAGCACCTGCGCTTGCACGTGCGCCGAGCCTTATAAATACGGCTGCACTGTAAGCGATAAGGCATTCGCGATTCACACGCCTGTCTGGGACGTCGTTACGCTGCCCGTTAAATAAACGGTGTGTAAAAGTGCTTGTAAAGTTTTTTTGAGAACACCCAAAATGAGTCATCATCATGGAAACAACAATCGTGGCGTCAGCAATGATGACGTCACACTTTTTAAAAACACCATGGACGTTCCTCTTTCGTCATCAGAAGTGAGATTGCAAGAAGCTTTTACATAAGCTGCTTCAACATTAGCTCTTTCACCTGATCAACCAGAACAAACCAAACGAGCTCATTCCGCCAACCTCACGAAAAGAGCAGCTAGCGCAGGCTGAGAACAACCCATTGGAATAAAAGCTAAGTATAGTAAATAGTAACTATTTTCAAAACCTTCTACAACCTTCTATAACTAACGTTCAAAGAACCTTCGAAACCTCCACGAGAACCTTCGATAGCCCTTAAATAAAATCTTCGAGAATCTACTAAACTTAACAGCGTTAACATCCTTAAAAGACAAAGCAACGCTGGTTGCTTACAGATGCATTACTCAGAAAAAAAAATTCAATTTTTCAGGTCTACAACAAACCACTGGAAACAACGAGGCTGGTGCAGAGCGCGCACCGCCTGTCAGAATGGCCGTGTCGGCGCAACCACATTAGTTTCTCTGAAAAACTAGAACAATTAAGTTAAATAATTTGATGATGTCCAGAAAATTAGTTTATAAACCATCAGTTGATTACTTTGAGTCGATTGCGATGTGAAATTAAGGTTATCATTGTTATTTCAATACTTGGCCTAACGACTTGTAAACACCTGCGCTTGCACGTGCGCCGAGCCTTATAAATACGGCTGCACTGTAAGCGATAAGGCATTCGCGATTCACACGCCTGTCTGGGACGTCGTTACGCTGCCCGTTAAATAAACGGTGTGTAAAAGTGCTTGTGAAGTTTTGTTGAGAACACCCAAAATCATTCATCATCATGGAAATAACAATCGTGGCGTCAGCAATGATGACGTCACACTTTTTAAAAACACCACGGATGTTCCTCATTCGTCATACTTTATAAGCATTATTATTGAAAAGTATTAGCGTTTTGCAATTCTTATACACATAAACTATAAGTGTGCCAAATTTAATTGAGGTTCGCTCCCCGGGTCGTGCAGCAAAAACAAAAAAAAATGTACATTTTCTATTTTCGAATAAAAATAACGCCACTTTCCAGGGACTGGATATGTGTCCGGTTGTTGGTAGGCTTGCCACTTGTCACTTTGTGGGACTACTGTTAGTCTTCGGTTAGTCGTGGGCAGTTGTGCCTCTGTCTAAACCTTCGGGGATATAGGCAAAAAACTTACTTACTTTAAAAAATGGTTGCCTGTAAAGTCGGTTTTACGGGCGAAGATTTTACGTGACAACGTCTTTTTCTCGGTAGAACATTTATTGATATGAATATTATTAAAGAGTGGGAGAGAGACGCAAGGCATTTGCCGCTCCGGCGGTTTCTATAGCCGGCGGGCTATCTCTCGTTCGGTGACTTATCGTAACGCCCGGTGCGTTACACTTTTTCATGAGTGACTCCGAGCCGCAACCTAATTTAAGACGTTGTCACGTCAAAATTGTAGCTCTTTCTTAAATAAAATAGTTACTTTTTAATTAGGAAAAATAATAATAAAATATCAAGTCAAAAATTATTGACTTAAAATTTTTACTTGACATCACAAGGTCTGCAAAATTATAAGAATTTCGATGCGGATTTATTTTGTTTGAAAGCTGATGTGATGGTTTTCATGGTGCTGGTTCCACTAAATTTTTTTTGGGGTTATTGAATTTTTTAAATTTTGTAATTATAAGAAAATGAAATCCACTCTAAGATGAGAAACAACCAATGGCACAGGGTTGACTCTGCATAACCAAAATTCTATGTTCTTTTAAAACTTTGCTTCGTTTCATGATTATTAAGGAAACTAAAGATTTAGTCTACCATGTTAATTTTGGTGACGTTCATGAAGCTAAAGACAAATGCAAGTTTAATCTCTAGCTACAAGCTCTCTTTTCCCTTGTGTTGGTCCGGGATTCTTTATAGAATAGACTATATTATGCCTTCCTGCCAGGCAGCTCGTTAAATATAGCATAGGTACTTAAAATAATCCGTCTCGAAGGACCACAAATGATGCGTAAAAGGAATTACACCATTTGAACAGCGGTATGCGAAATTAAGAAAATAAAAGTCATATCAATCAATCAGTATCAAACTGACTTGCGGTTGACTATACATCATCAGGTGCAGGTTCGATGCGGAAATAATGCGGTAATAAAAGAATTCGACTGACCTGTCTCTCTTCTTACTTCTTTCTTTAAGATATTTGCACAGCACACGCGGCGAATTCGTTTAATTTACACTAGGCGTATATTTAAAAGCGAGTGAATTAAACATGGCGGCTCCTTACATACGTGCTTTTGCTTCTTCACTTTTTCCAGGCGTTCAAATCTTCTTTTCTTCTTTACTAGCACCGTGACATCTGACTAGGTTGTAGAGTTTCAGCGGCTCGGCCGGATTGGTACCACCGCCTTACTTATTTCTGCCACCATAATACCAGTCGTTGACGTGTTCCGGTTAGCCTTCAATTCTGGTGTCTCTAAGCGGCTTGAATTTCTTACCACCAGGAAATACGTCTGTTTGTTTGCTTCCAATATCATTAAAAAATAGAAAAGTTATATTTCTTTAATAAAATGCACAGTTAAAAAAATTCAAATAATAGCAGAAATAATTTAATTAGATATTTAATTCTGAAAAAAAAGTAAAAAAAAAAGTATCGTCACGCCCATATCCCCGAAGAGGTAGACAGAGGCACAACCAGGGCACCCACGACTAGCCGAAGACACTAAGTCCCATAACGTGATAGGTGGCAAGCCTATCGCCAACCGGGCACATTTCCAATCCCGAAAATTGGAAAAATCAAATATATTTTTTTGTTGGCCGACCCGGGATTTGAACCCTCATGAAGTCAAGTCCAACACCCAGACCGCTAGACCACAGAGGCGATAAAAAAAATATATTATTCTTGCGCGTTTAATACGGATTTCTAATTATTACATATCCAATTAAATTTTGATTTTAAATAAGTAATTAAGACTACGTAAAATAATAATATATTAAGGGTAAATAATTCATCCAGCGCTTAAACTTAACAATGTTCTATTTAAGGAAAATGTTATTTGATACAGAATGTTGGATGTGAACAATGAACATTTTTTAAGGTAATATAATACCTACCTAGTTAACATTTTATTTTGAACTTGCTGACTCTTCATTGTCCTTTTTTTCTTATTTTTTTCGTGGGGAAATCCATCATGGATACCCGCCACTTTCCGATGAAGTGTCGGGTTATGTCAGACTCATACTGACTAAATCCAAACGGCGTCCTTCCCTTCGCCAGGTACTGGATTGTGGGGACGCTTTGGCACATTTCCTCTGCCGCAGCCCCTCTCAACATGGGCCGCATATCATCTGAAGTGGTGCACGGAGACACAGCGTACACCACTTCGGAGTTTTCATTGGCGGCAGGCACCCCCGTACCTGCAGTAACCCCATTTTAACCGGGCGGGCTAGATGGAAAACACGCCCCCCTTCTCCCACGTCCAAATCCCACCATACCACGCCGGCCAAATGGCCACTACCCTGTGTGCGCTCCTCGTGTCCCCTCTTGGACAGAGAGGGGTACTGAGGAGGATAGGCCTCCCCCAAACATCGCCACAAGTCACGATCACCAGCCACATGTATCCAGCGCCTCTCGCGACTTTGACCAGATCATCACTCCTGACAATAATTAACACAACAAAAAAATCATGATCAAAATTGGTTTACACTTCTTTTTTAAATGATCTTACTAGATGTTGCCCGCGGCTACGCCGACATGTCAAGGCCCCATACTTAGTTAGCCGAAAGAGCCAATTTCCGCACGTTCCGCACGTTCCATGATTACTATGAAATATTGCGCTCTAAAGTAAACGTCTTAAGACTTATATTTGATTTCTTATTTTTGACACTATAAAAGTAATTTGAAAAAAAGTATAAAAACTGAAACACTTGTCTTTTAGGTATAGTACTTATCTATGTTTATGTTAAATCTGGTCTCGATATTTTCATAATTGAAATAGACAGTTGGGTTTTACTTTCAAAAACGGGTTAACTTTTTGATTTTTTTCTATCGAGCAAAGTAAAATGAATGGTGTTTTGGAAACACTAGTCTTATAAGGCATTTTCATGTTCATCTTGTGTATTTTTTTCACCAAGATCCATGATTGCTTTGTATGAAAAAAACATTATACTGCTGACGTATTTTAGCATACATGGACCCTTGAGTTGTTTTTGCCCCCGCGTGAACCCATGTAGGTATTGGGACTCTGTCACTATATAGCCTACTATAAAGTTCTAACTATCTCCTCACAAACCTAATCTTATTTCTTAATAATAGTATTTTGAAATCATCTAAGTATAGACACAAAAAATTGGCAATTACTTTGATTTCCAGGTCTAGACTTGGTAGCAATGAAACCACTTCGAAGTGCTCTCTTCTTTGTCTTACTAATAAATTTAAAGTACTCTTAGGTTTAATTTGACGTTTGAATGGCGTTATGTATGGGAAGAACAAAAAGTCGAATATAGTTTAGTATAGTATATTTATTTATTCATAGTATTAACATAATTTTAGTAAGTAAGCAAACACAATATATTATATACTTTACTAATCTCTGGTAAAAGGTAGATTGGTAATAAGTCTGCTTGCCGGAGAGTTTATTTTATCGTTTCTTTTCCTGACCGGCTAGGGTCGGAAACGGTGGTAGTGCACGGTTTGTTTGACATTATATTGAAGTTATACCTAGTTTGTATTGCCGCGTGATAAAAACTAGACATAATGTCAGGTCCTAATCCTTTTTCTCAAAGTTTAACGACAAGGTGTATCAAACTATACAAATACATAAGGAAATAACTGAATAGTGAATATAAGTATTTCGTGAAACAGCTGCTATTTTGAATTTGGAATTGCTAACTAAAGAGGAAAAGTTTAAAGCTGAAGTGGTCAGTACGACAAAATGACAATTTCATATGTAAAAATACGGTACGAAAGGACCGTTTTATTCCAGACCCTGACATGACTTAGACCTATGACTTACAACTTATGACCGAAAATGACTTATGACTGCTAAAAAGAATTTATTTATATATGGAAGACATGGCAGCATGGCCTAAAGGTCTTAGGCGGCCCCGGAAAGGCGCAAATTAACCTAAATAAAATATAGTTTAAAAAAACTAAAAAACAAGTTTTTCAAGCACATCAAACTAAAAACTATAAAATGCTAACGAACGAACTAACAGTAACAGAATGTTATAACAGTCATAAGCTGTTAGCCCTTACGTAGAGGATACGTAAGGAAATTGTTAAATCCTGGCGCTCCTGATTAGGACAATGGGATAAACTTACTATATTACTCTATTGGCACCAGTTCTTAATAAGTGTACAAAGTTTGAATGAAATCGGTTCGCGGGAAGTGGGAGAAAAACGGGTGTGAGTTACATACATACATACAAACATACATACATACAAACATACAAGTGAAGCTAATAAAAAGCGTGTAAAAAAGAAAAAAAGGATTATGAACTAACATTATGTCTAGTTTTTATCATGCTGCAATACAAAGGATAATGTCAACCAAACTTTGGATTTTTATCTACATTTCTAAATTAACCAGTTACCGTCTCATTAATAAACACGGAGTAAAATACTCCAATGTTCAACCCGATATTATAGTCTTTATTACAATGATATACAGACTATATTATCATCTTAATTTTACTCCAACATTAGTCCATGTTTATTTATAAGACGGTTAAGGTCGACTGTTTTTCTAATGTTAAGAATAATATGATATTTGTTACAAACCAATTACTTTATTAGATGTTTTAAACTATAGTAACGCTTCCCTTTAAAGGCGTAGCCAGGATTCCGTATAGAGGTGGGAGACAAAAAATCTTAGACTATGTTGTTTATTCATGGTATTTATTTGTATTTTTTAAACTTCTCTTTTTCATTTGACGTTTTTTTAACAAACTTCTAGTTCACGTTAAATGTAGGTACCTACTTACATGGCTCGTTCTAACGGGTTTCGATCTTTCGTAGTGTTGCAGTACCTACCTACTAATCTGTGTGTTTACAGAAAATTCCACTTTTTGTCCGTTTTATTAATCACTTTTAAAGTATTTTGTAAAAATTCTTTTGTAATAAAAATTTAGGTTCAACAAAAAACTCACTCTAATGCAATCATAATGGAACTTAATTGTAAACCGCCAAAAATTAGTAAACTATTCGTTCCACAGTCTCACTTATATAGACTTATACCAAATGGTTACGTTCAAGCCATTTAATTGATTTTGATTATATTTTGTATGCATAAAATTTATCAAATTTTTTTCCATTCTGCTAACTGCGCCATCTTTGTAATTACATAAGTATTGCAAAAATTGAGAACTGTTTTGGTAAGATTACATTGTAGTGCTGAACTCATAAACTAGATGTCGCTCTTATCAGCTTGTTGTAGTTTAGGGTTCTCTCATCTCCACTTAGCTAGATAATCTTCGCCGTTACCTAACACTAATACGAAATGTATGTATTTTTTTTATTTTAAGCAAAAGTAAGTTAACTGGCTACCTTACCCTCCGAAGCGGAACACATCGTGATGGCGGCAGAATTTGGTAACGCAGTGGTACCAATCCGGGCGAGTCGCTGCTAAACTACTTTACCACCTAGTCAGATGTCACGGTGTTAGTGACGGTGAGCCTATGCTCGCCTTTTACGAGCTGCCTGGCAAGGAAAGCAGATGACCTATTCATTATTTTAATGAAAAATGCACGCGGCCTAGGTATATAAAAAAGTATATTTACGCCCATATCACTGAAAAGCTAGGCAGAGGCACAACCAGAACATCTACAGCTAGCCGAAGACACTAAGTCCCACAATGTGACAAGTGAAAAGCCTGTCGCCAACCGGGCATAGGTACCTATATCCAATCCTTATCCAAATAACGTTGCACGGGAAAATACATATTTTCTTCTTTTTTGTTGCCCGATCCAGTGACATCGGAAAAGGTACCTATTCTTAATGTTAGCTCTACTACACCTACAAACAATATTTTGTGAAAATCTGTTCAGTAGTCTTTACATCAAAAGTTAACAGACAAACCGACAAAAAAAAAAACAGTTTAAAAAAAAACGATAATTATATGTACAGACTTAGTATTATAACTTTTATTACTGTTTATATATAGATGAATTGAGATATGAAAGTATTTTTACACTTTCTTTAAACATTATCAAAGAACCTAAGCCAGCATCACCTGTTCGTGGTACACTCTGCTTTTAACTAATGAGGGAATTTATATCACCAGTTTTCGGTTAGATAGCATTGGCTCTGTATAAAAATGTGACAATGCCCATTTCAAATGTAGAGCTGTTTTCTGATGATACCTTGCACAATCCGTATAGGACAAGAATATGCGGTTAAAATAAATAACTTGGATCAGTACTTATAAATACCAGAGGTAATTAATTGATCACGATGTCAAGACTTATAAGTGGCTTTTGAAAAATGGCAAGAATTAAAGGGGGTTCCCTGTAAAAAATCTTTAAAACAATAAGGTCTTGTATTAGAGAACATTGCCGTTCTGTGTAACTTCTTTATGATATTGAAATACAAAAAAACAGACTTATTTCCTGATGGTATGAAATTCACGCCTGCATTGTATAAAAGCAAAATATGGCGATCCTTTAGAGACACGTGCAGGAGCTTCTGGGAATGTCACCGAGATGAAAGTGTTAATATGCAGCGTTACATTTTTATATGATGATATTGGAAGGCAAACAGGCAGACGGATTTCCTAACTTTAAGAAATTTACGCAGCCTAGAGAAACCTAAGGTGTAAATGGTGCTTTTCCAAATTGAGGCGGGGATGTTAGGACTCGAGCAAAAGTTAGTTTACCGGCTACTTTATCCCCCGAACCGGAACACGTCAACGAAAAGCACTGACGTAATAGCGACAGGAATAGGTAAGATGATAGTACCAAACCAGACAAGTCGCTGTGGAAGTCTACGACGTAGACCTAGTGAACAGTGACAGAGGCAGATAGATGGTTTATTCCGCAAAGGGGCCCGGACCAATACAAGGAAAAGTAAAAAGTAATATCTCATATATTTATTATTGTAATGAATACACTTGCGGGAAAATTGTGCTTGAGATAAAGGTTAAAATTCAAAAGAGTCCAATCCATTCCTTTGCCCATGTGGCTCGTAGAAGAAGTAGGTGCAAGGGCAATAAACTTCTTGATTTAACAGTGCCAGGTATTAGATCTCCAGGTAGACCCAAGAAACGCTGGCTTGGCAGTGTGAAGACAGATGTGCGAGTTAGCAATCTGGCTCTAGAGGATGTTAAAGAACAAACAATGTGGAAGAAGAGAGTTAAAAAGACAGACCCTGGCATCAACCGGGAATAGCACACGGACAACGAAGATTTAGACAATTTTAAATATCTAGATTTTAGACGATAATAAAATCGATTACTTACATTAAAATGTTAACAGTTGGCAAAAAGTAAAAAAAAATGTGTAAAGAATAACAATATTTTATTGGAAGGATGTTTTGAATGTTATAATTGAATGCGCTTATTTATAAAATAATATTACAGTATATTATAAAATCCCATTAAAAGTGACTGTAAAAAATATTGCAAAACATTGTGTGGCCTGCGTGTACGCATTGTTTGGTAATCCCTATGGGCTGGGGTTGGCAAAAAATGTGGGAATGTGACATAACTTTTTAGTGAAGTTCCCATATCGATAATTCATATTCACATACCAATATTACTAACCCAAAATTCTGTCTATCTGCCTGTTTCTCTTTTACGGCTTAACACATAGATTTCAAACCGAGTTCAAATATAGATTTTTTTTTAAATCTTCCTCTAAATGGGTATGATAGTTTGTATAAAAATGTAACTATTTGACGCTGACGAAGACTCAGGCAAACGGCTTGTGTACTATAAACAAATACTTTGTCAGGAAAATTTAAAGTATTAATGTAATCTTAGTGAAAATAAATTTTATTAATGCACTAGCTTCCGCCCGCGTCTCCGTCCGCGCGAAATTCGGTCTTCGCGTGATAAAAATTAAAAATTAATATATTTTTTTTCTACGTATTTTTCCAGGATAAAAAGTATCCCATTTTGTGTTCAGGATAATAATGTATAATTACACCAAGTTTCATCTAAATCGAACCTTTATATACACTTATAACTTTATATATACTTTATATATACACACATATTAAACAAATCACTTGGTCCATGTTTGACCCTTCCAAAAGTGTATATCTTCTAAACATAAAACTATTTGTGTTTATTTCATTTATAACGATTATATAGATATAAATGTCTAAAAGTCGTTAACTTTCCGATTAGTGTCAAATCTAGTGATTTACTTTAGGATCTTACATTTTTAAATAACAGCCATTGTTATAGGTATCCAATAAAACAAAGAAAACAGTTTCATACTTGTTCCTAATGTTATTTTGATCCTATAAATACACATTTGAATATTGCACAAAACTGAGCATTCATTAAGATGTCCGTTCATTTTGCGACGAAGCGTAATAGCCAGCCCCGCATGACTTAGTATTGAAGTTAATTTAACTTTTTCAACTTTTGCTATATCTTATGGTGGGATTAATTACTAGTTACCTGCGCAAATATATTTATCACACACCGAAATCTAAGAATACTCACATACAAAAACCATAGACAAGTTTTAAACCATTTTCTCTCTATCGGAAATCTTAGCCTCGTAAAGAAAATTAATTGGAAGTTTTGAATTAAGAAGATATTTCGTGATAACAAAGTTTTACATACCTAAACTGGTTCTTAATAGTTTATTTTAACTATTAGATTATAATGAAACTATAATTAAATTAAGTTTTCTCCCTAGGTACGAGACTTGCAAGATTTAGAAAAAATAATTAAAAGATTTTAATCGACATTTTCAATTGTGTTGATTTCTGGCTTCATTGTAAAGTTCCATTGGCCATCTCTTTATCTACCAACTCATAAGAAGCAGTGACGGTGATTATAATTTGGTTCGTTATGGTAGACTTTTGCAATGGATTTCACGGTTTGGTACCAACCTGCTACCAATTCCTTGTCATAACATCAATTCTCGCGTCCTGTATCGCTTTTGCAGAGTATGGTAGCATTCTTTACAAGATTTGGTGTCTGTAGGCAACGCCTATATCCCAGAGTTAGAAAGAAGGCCTACTTTTTTGGCTTCAACCCTAGAAATACACGTTTAATGTATGAAATGCAGAGCTTTTCCTATCGACAGATAAAATATGTACAATGTGCCTTTTTTTCATGTTATTGTAATGGCGTTAGTAAATAACTATGTTTGTTTGCTATTTAGTTACGTTGTCGTTATTATCAACTTTATTTGCCTTAATTTTAAGTAATGGTTTATCCCCAACGTTCTCAGATCACATAACTGTGCATAAAGAGAGACTATAAATAGATTGCAATATAAATTTAGTATATCGATAATTATTCATGTTGTAGGTTAAAATTATCGATATAATATAAAACATCTTTGTCATCCCTACAACCATCAACCGTAGGTTTAGTCGACAATGACGTGCCCACCTCCAAACGCCATTCAAACCCACATTGACAAAAGCATGGCAAATAGCCATTATTATTTACGTTCAGTCTTTTAATGTTATAGACCCAAGGGAAGGCCGCTATTGAAGTCTATTATCACTACTTGGAGGATGCGATAATACAAAATGAGATCGGCTATCGAAAACCTACGCAACTTTCTAATACCTATAATAAAAATAAACTTTAACTTCCTTTATATAGCTTCAAATTAAAGGTTTCAAACTGAATTCCTTAAATCGGTAAAGTACTTTAGCAGAAAGTTAAGGGTAGAAAAAAAAATATTTATTTGCAAGATTATTGGCTGAAATGAAATGAAAAATAATTGGTTTGCGAATATCGCCTCTGTGGTCTAGTGGTCGGTCGGACTTGACTTCGTGAGGTCCCGAGTCGGGCAACCAAAGAAATTAAAAAAACGTGATTTTTCAATTTTCTAATAAAAAAAACATGATTTGATAGGGCCCGTTGACTATAGGACCTATCACATTGTAGGACTTAATGTCTTAAGCTAGACGTGGGTACCCGGGTTGTGCCTATGTCTACCCCTTCGGGGATACTTTGTAAAGTATAATATAGTATCTTCACGCCCATATCCCCGAAGAGGTAGGGCACCCACGACTAGCCGAAGACACTAAGTCCCACAATGTGATAGGTGGCAAGCCTATCGCCAACCGGGCACATTTCCAATCCCGACCAACTTTTTTTTTATAAGAAAATTTGAAAAATCTGATTTTCTTTTTGTTTGCCGACCCGGGATTCGAACCCGGGACCTTATGCAGTCAAGTCCAACACGCGGACCGCTAGACCACAGAGGCGTGAAGATATTTTTTGTGAAGTTGTAACAAAATACTTACTACCATATTCTACAAACATATTGTACCACATTGTGGTACATATTGATTATTTTGAATATTTGTTTGAAACCAACTTGATTTGTTAATATTGTTCTTTTTAAATTTTTGCATAAATTAGTTAAAACACATTTATTATGAGGCTATCCTATTTTAAATAAAAAGATTTTATTCTGATTAAGTTTTACTGTCGCCTCTGTGGTCTAGCGGTCCGGGTGTTGGACTTGACTGCATACCTCATGTTCGAATCTCGGGTTCGAATCCCGGTACGGCCAACAATAAGAAAATTGGATTTTTCCAATTTTCTAATACAAAAAAAAATGTTGGCCGGGATTGGAAATATACCCGGTTGGCGATAGGCTTGCCACCTATCACATTGTGGGACTTGGTGTCTTCGGCTAGTCGTGGGTACTCTGTTTATACCTCTGCCTACCGCTTTGGGGATATGGGCGTAAAGATACTTTAAGTTTGACCCTATCGACCATAAACTATCTTTACACCTATTTTGATTAGAAAAAAATGACTGCCGAATCATAATTTGACGACAAGGGAAACTCTAGGCGGCGTGAATTTCTTGCCATCGGGAAATCCGTCTACTTGTTTGCCTTCCAATATAATAAAAAAAAAACTGTTTATACAAAGTAGGTCCAAGAATATAGAATACCAGGTAGTAAAATTTGGCGCCAAATCTTCAAGTCTAACTTATAAGCCGGAAGAATCAGCCGCTCATGTCCTCGTGTTTACTTTAACTATAAAAATACTTTCAATACAATGTTGCCCGCCGTTTATCTTAAATCTTAATCCCTTTTTAATCTATTTCATAAAATTCAAAGAAAGTTTATTTAAGACCCCAAAAAAGCGGTCGGGCCCAGAGGTTTCTTATGATTAATCCTCTAGATAACAGCCACAAAGACCAATGTGTGCTAAACAGTGTACAGATTGAGGTTGGATAAGACTTTTAGGCAAAATATTTTTAGGGTTCCGTAGTGAAATTATATTATAAAAAGATTAGCCGACCAGAAGAACTTCATATCGCTTGACATTATCAGCTAGTAACAATGTTTACGCACCTTTTTTATATTTTCCCTGCACTTTATAAGATCTTTTTCTGATAGTGACTAACTCAAAAAAATAAGCAAAATTGGTCCATCCTTTCAGGCGAGATGCGATGACCACTGAAAATACGGATTCGTTCATATCCTAATATAATCCTGACATATATAAATCACTTGTCACAATGATTGTCTACTATGGACTCCTAAACTACTTAACTTATCTTATTTGATCTAACTTGAAAGATAGGACAGCTTATTTGATAATTTATCCCTGACAAAGCAGCGGGTAATACCGTAATAGCACTAGTACACGCTACATGTTAGTACGTGTATTTCATATTTTATTTTACACATAGGTTTTTGATATTCCATTAGGGTATTTTTATCAAAGTCAATCGTATGTCTTCCAAAGTAGTAAAGTGATATCCTTCATATAAGTTTAAGAAATAAACATGTGCGATCACGGAGAGAGTCAGCAGTTTTTGATTAAATTAGTACAGCACTTTCAAAAACAACAAAAATGAATTGGGCATCAATACGAATATAGTACTACTATTTAAATGATGCGCTTTTTTTAATTATGCGTTTTTATTTTTTGGCTTTATACTTTATGCTTTTATTTTAAAACTGGCCGACTTTATCTAAATTTAAGCATAATGACTAATTATGTAATAACAACTCTATATATAGATGTTTTTAAATAATTAAAATAGATTCGGATTTCCGTAGCTTGACGAATATTACCGAAGCGCATAATTTAAATAGTACTTCTATACCTATTTTAAAAACGTAGAAAATTTCGCAGGTTAAATATGACTGTATTATGACATCTCCTCAATTATAATTAGTAGTCGCTCCTCTCAATATATATGTATAATATAACCCCAACATTTTTTTGCTAATACGGAACCCTTGTCGGTGAGGTGGACTCACTCTTGGCTATTTTTTTTTGTAAAGCTTATCCAGAGATCTGCGTCACAGCACGTGTTCCGACTCGCAATACTCTGTGGTACAATTGCCCATGATGTGTCGGTAAACATCACAATATTACGCATAATAAAACTTTGTTTATTGCGCATAAAACTTTAAATGAGCTTGCAACACTGAGAACAGTATGGGGTTATTTCTCGTCGACTCCATTTGCAGAAATATCCATAGCATTAAATTTTATAAATAATACTTGTACTTACATCCCAAGTAAGTATCTTCAAGCCTATATTTTCAAAGACAATAGGCAGAGGCACAATCAGGGCACCCACGACTAGATAACGGTAGTATTAAGGTATAATTATTTTATAAGCCTCTGTGGTCGAGCGGTCCGGGTGTTGGACTTGACTGCATGAGGTCTCGGGTTCGAATCCCGGGTCGGCCAACAAAAAGAAAATTGGATTTTTCCAATTTTCTAATAAAAAAAAATGTTGGTCGCGATTGAAAACGTGCCCGGTTGGCGATAGGCTTGCCACCTATCCCATTAGGGGACTTAGTATCTTCGGCTAGTCGTAGGTGCCCTGGTTGTACCTCTGCCTACGTCTTCGGGGTTATGGGCGTGAAGATACTTTTTTTAAATTATTTTAGTACTTCAAGGTAAGTACTAAAATTGGAATTGCTTGGAACACATTTCTTCAAATTTTGCAAAAGAAAAAATCACCTCAGCCGGGATTTGAACCTGCACCCTTTCGTCTGAAGCCAACGAATGCTCTAACCATTTGAATTACTAAGGATGCAATTACCATTTACCGTTAAGATGAAAGAGTGAAAGGGTATCCAACCCCGAGCTACGTTGTTTTTGTTTGAAAATTTAAAAAGCACATATTTGTCTGGATTCAAACCCCACAATTTAACGTAGTCAACTCCAACACTAGACCACTAAATCACGCAGGTTCCCCGTGTTGGTTCGGGCTCCTTTTTAGAATAGACTACGTGCCTTCCTGCCAGGCAGCTCGTAAAAGGCGATTATAGGCTAACCGTCACTAACACCGTGACTTCTGATTAGGTGGTAGAGTTTCACAGTCACCCGGATGTATACCACCGCTTTATCTATTCCTGCCACCATAACGTCAGTGCTAGCGGTTGTCGTGTTCCGGTTCGGAAGGTTGTGTAAACGGTAAACTTACTTTTGCCCGAGGCCTAACATCCCGCCTCAAATTGGCAACGCACCATTACCACCTTTGGTGTCTCTAGACGCCGTGACGTTTATTTTATACCATCAGCAATTCCGTCTGTTTGCCTTTCAATATCATATAAAATGTGACTGATTATATTTCTAAAGTTTATAAAACAGGCCTCTGTGGTCTATCTGTTCAGTTGTTGGACTTGACTGCATGAGGTCCCGGATCGGGCAACAAAAGAAAATTGGGTTTTTCCAATTTTCTAATAAAAAAAAAAGTGTTGCTCGGGATAGGATATGTGCCCGGTTGGCGATAGGCTTGCCACCTATCATATTATGGGACTTATGCCCGATTTCACCAAGAGCCCCTATACTTAGGGGACCTTTTATATTGAAACAGTCCCCTAAAATATACTAAAAGGCCCCCTAAAGTATAGGTGCTCTTGGTGAAATCGGACATGAGTATCTTCGGCTACTCGTGGGTACCCTGGCTGTGCCTCTGCCTACCTCTTCGGGGATATGGGCGTGAAGATATTTTTTTATAAAACATTCTATCTAGGTACCTTTCTCTTCGGGGATATGGGCGTGAAGATATTTTATTATAAAACATTCTATCTAGGTAAAGCCGGGGGTAATTACTAGAAATAATATCCAGTTCATTAGTCATAAGGACACATCGTGTGTGGTTGTTTGATGCATCGCTGATCAAGATCACGATAATGTCCTCAAAACTTGGAGAACGATATAAAATTCCTGGACCCTTACGTCACGATGTCATTAAGTACCAACCTCTTTGTGGCAGTGAGATTATCTAAATGTGTCTCGTACAATGGATTAAAAATTATGCCCTGCATTCTTGTACGTAGTGACCAAGTTTTCAAGATCACTCAAAATCTAATGTGATCAGTAGGGTTACTCTTGAATCTCGATAAATGCAATATTGGAAATTGGCATCGGATCTGTCACTTTAGATACTCTTGAAACAATACTATCGAATTATAAAAAAAAGTATCTTCACGCCGATATCCTCGAATTATTAAAGTTTAATTAATCATAAACAATAGATGATTTTATCCGATTCATTGAATTTTGTTGTTACTACATGTTAACCATCCATTATTACTGTGTTCCAAAGTACTTAAAATGACAAATCCGATTCAAATATTATCAAATTTGCATGAAATCGATATTCAAGAGTTACCCTACAGGATTACTGTAAAATACAAATTCTTTGTTAGTTTACAAGAAATCATCCCCAATAAAACGATCAAAAAACCATCTCCAGAATGCCAGCTTTCAAACAAAAAATTAGAATTGAAATCGGTCAATTCGTTTACTCAAAGTTCACCGTATAACTCGAGAACAAAAGTGAGTTTTGAGTTGATTCTTTTTTGTAAGTTTATTCGAAATTCAAAGTTAAGTCAGAGTAAATTTAGGAACGCTTTTTGTTTATAGTGAGTAGTTACCAAATTTTTAACAGTCAAGTGAGTTCTGAGTCTATACAAAAATGCAAATTTCCCGTATATTTCAAATCATAGTCACAGACAAAAGAAGATCTTATAATATAGAGTATTACTCGATTTTTTAAAAGAATAAGTGTAGGCTGTAGCAGCTACTATGTGCCTTTTTTTAAAGAAACTTAAATGAACAATATTTTTGGCGTTAATTTGTTCTACGTTTTATGAATTCAATTTATGTAGGTACAGGTATGTTTCATTTATTTGTTGATTTTTGTAATCGAATGTAATAAATCTCTATGACGGATATGGTTGCGTTTCATATGTTGCATGTATTTCTTTGGGGTAAAAAGTGCGTACTATGCGGAATTTTTTACTTTTTAACTGACTTTAAATGTTATTTTATGTACTTACCTATGTAAATCAATTTCTCCTTTGTTGTTGAAAAGATTACATTTTTTATTTGACAAAATGATAGGATTTCAAAGAATCAAGAAAAATTATCATTTTTGTGTACTCAGATAAGGTTTTTGTAGTTTTACTGAGCGTGAATTATTGTTAATCTAAATAGGTATGGTGCTAGACTATCTATACATATAAAAATCATTTGCTGTTTGTTAGTCTCGCTAAAGCTCGAGAACTGCTGAACCAAGTTGGCGTATTTTTGTTTTAAATATTTTTTCAAGTCCTTATCCAAGTCCAAGTTTAACATATACGAAAAAGAAAAAAAATTACAAGGAAACTACGAAAAACAACATTAAAATTTTTTCCAAAAAAAAAAACGAGTTCACCGAAGTTCGCCGGGAAAGCTAGTAGTACTTATTACAAGAAAATGTGTTTTAAAAGAAGAGGTAGATACCTCTCTACATACATAATATGATGTATGTAAATTTAACAAGCCACAAGTGGATAGGCAGGAATACGGCTGGAGGGCACTAATTTGAATGGACAAGTTTATACGCACTGCACGCCTGCCCATTAATTCGAGTTACGACGGCTTGTTCATTAGACAATACAATTGCTCTGGTATTCACCAAGTTAATTAATTGTTCGTGCGAGCATCGACAATTAAGTTGGATTAAAATATCTTTGGTAGAAGAAGGAGTTACTTTGCGGAAATCCATATTTAAATCCAAATAAAATTATTTAATTTGCAATTTCCCGCCAAAAATGAATGAAAACACAAAACAGGCAAAATAGTGCGCTATGAATAAATTGGACTTACCGGAGCTAAAACTAAAACATTTTAAAAATGCAATTGGTAAACTTACAAGATTTATTCTATGAGCGTCTTTTAATCAAGCAGTATTTCCTTTCGAATTTGTCCATTATTAAAGCTAAATTTATTGAGACAAATAAAACGAAAAACATAAGAAAATTAATAAAAATAAATTAATCTAAACTAAACGGATCGAAACGAGTTTAAATTATATTAAATATTTTACTTCAACCTCGAAACAAATCAAACATTTAAGGTAATAATAATTGCAAAGAATAGTATTTTGTGTACTTTTTTTATGTTAAAGGGAGACAACAAGCAGACAGATTTCCTGATGGTAAGAAATGCCGTCCCTTATAGACACCAAATGTGGTACCTAATGGTGCGTTGTCAACCTTAGGGTAGGATGGTTAGCCTCCTGCGTAAGTAAGTAAACCGGCTACCCTACCCTCCAACCGAAACACGACAACGACAAGATTGTCATTTCGCGGAAGGAATAGGTAAGGCGGTGGTGCCTGTATGTCCAGACGAGTTGTTGCAGGACTCTACCACCTAGTAAATATATATAATATAATAATATATTCAGTATATATAGTGTATATAATAATATATTCAATTCCATCGCTAATAGCGCATGATTTGCTAGCTAGCATCAGTTTAAAATCAAACTTACGCATCTGTGAATAAAGAGTAGAATAATTTGACCCTTGATTGAAAATTAATCAATAATATTAGCGTTATGTCTCTCCAGTGCACTGCTAGTGAAGGGCAAACATTTGGTTAATATAATGGAAAACAGCAATGGCGGCGCTAATTAGTCTTCTACTGAATTAGCTTTGAATATCTTCCATTCTATACTATTTGATCTCACTAATAGATTTAGAATTACCAAGGTTTTCAAATAGATTTAGAATTTGAAAAGAGGTATCTTCGCTACTACTTACCTGATTTGAATTTTAAATAAAGTGATAAATAACGTCTGCAAATATATATAACTCTAAAGTAAGCTTACTTGTTATTAATATGAATATTGGTCAGCAATACTCATACATAAAAATGCATGTATAAATAATAAAATTACCTAAATAAACATTCAGACCCAGACTAAACATATAACATATATCCATAACACTAATACTTTGCATAATGAAATTGAAAGATATTTCTAGATTACAACCTAAACCTCTCTTTATTGATTGAATATACACCTTTCGGGTAAGTATGTTCCCCCTTCAACCTCTTTCTCACTTTAGAGCTAAGGATTATACTAAGCTATTAGTAATAAAAATCTATCGATATAATCAATCATAGGCATGTAATTTTCTTACATTGATGTAAGAAAAAGCACAGGAATTTGATCAGAAACATTTTATAGATAAAACCAACAAAACTACTTTAACTTTTTTCCTCCTCGGAGCACTGCCGACAAATCAAACACATAATCCAAACATGACACTATTGTGGTCAGAAAATTGACCCACAATGACATCAGAATTTGGTTTCCAAAAAAAAGGGTTCTCGAAATATGATACAAGGCGTGCTTTATAATTATAACATACAAACATTTGCAGGATTTTGATTTCTCCAAAATCCTGCATACATACCAATTGGAGTAATGTAGGATAACTAAATTATATCTAATATAGATAACTAAATTTGGCAGTTTCTGTATAATGTCAATTAATTCTTATCTTATTCTTATTAATCTTAATCTTATTTAATATGATTTAATACATTAAGTCACAATATTTATATAAATAAATATAAGTATTAAGTTTGTTATGTTTTTTCTTTTTCTTTTATAAATATAGCTTTCGATCGCTTTTTACGACTACTTTGCCAATGTGAAGTAAGTTAATTCTTATACAATAAACAGTCATTAGTAACTATGTACAAAGTTATGTTAGGTCAGGGTCTACAGTAAAGCGGTGGCTTCGTTACTCAAGCTCATCTAGTGAGATTTGATGACAGCGAGGATATAGACGATACACTAATTTCCTCATTTACGCTACCACCTAAATTAACCGATTTCACTCAATCTAAACATGAAATTTAATAATATTGAAAAAATTACGACCACCTTCATTTACGATGCCGTCAAAACTCGCTATGTTTTTTATTCACCTAAATCATATGAGACTAGTTGCCTTAAATCTGAATGCCTTTAGACTTACTTTCAAATTAAACGGGTTATACCTTATCACCCTGTTACTTAAGGCCCCATACTCAGTCAGCCAGAAGAGCCAATCACAGCGCTCCCTCGTTCCATAAACGTCTTAAGCGACAAATCACTATTTTTGACACTATAAAAGTAATTTGGAAAAAAGTATAAAAACTGAAACACTTATCTTTTAGGTATAGTACTTATCTATGTTTATGTTAAATCTGGTGTCGATATTTTCACAATTGAAGTAGACAGAAAGCAAAAGCTTTAAAAAAAGGGTTAACTTTTTGATTTCTTTCTATCGAGCAAAGTGAAATGAATCGTGTTTTGGAAACACTAGTCATATAAAGCATATTCATGTTAATCTTGTGTATTTTTGTCAGCAAGATCCATGATTGCTTTGTATGAAAAAAACAGTAAACTGCTGACGTATTTTAGCGTATAAGGCCCCTTAAGAGACTCTGTTATTTCTCTGTCAAGTGTCTTGTGTCATTTAAGCCAAACTATATACAAAATTTGGCTATATACCTGTGAAGATCCGCCTCCTCTTACGTAGTATTTATATACTCTTTGTCCATACCCACAAGATCTATTAAAAAAGATTTTACATTAAGTAACCTATTTATCTCGGTTCCGTCGTAACAAAAGTTTACCGCATGTTTCTTAATAAAGAAACTAAAGTTATGAATGAAGGAAATCTACTGTTTTGATGTTTTTGCAGACAATAGTTACCTCTCTGAAAAGTTAGTTGCTTCTTTCATCTTATTATGAAAGTTTAGATTGCCTTCCTTGTGATAAGGCAATTTATGTTTCTATCCGACTTTGGTCTTATTTGCTTATTATGTTGTTTTGGCTGTATTTTTCTTATTTGCTTGTAGAATTGTTTCTGAAATGAGTGATATGTACTATTGGATGGGATTTCTTTCCATATTTTTTACTTTTAAACAAAAGAATGTCGTTACATAATAAATAAGACGATTGTGTAACATTATCACAATATTAATTGAAAATTTGGGCTATTAAACGCAATAACAATAAAACTATATTGAAATACATACAGAATCGCCTTTGTGCTGCAAAAGGTCCCGGGTTCGATCCGACCCGGGTCAGGCAACAAAAACAAAATTTCGATTTAATTATCAGTATGAAAGTACTATAATTTATATGACATAATACAATATTCATGTAATACGCTATCGTACCCAAACACAACAACACGAACATTCGCGCGAGCGCCCTGCGCCGTCTTACGAATTTTCGATTAGGTCACGTGACCTGACGCGAGTTTAGAAGTTTTTACTCATGTCAAAAAGTGCGCAACGCCGTTGAAGATTTTTTCACTTCAAAAACGATGTTCGGGATTGGATATGTGCCCGGCTCGCGAAAAGCTTGCCACCTTATTGAGACTTAGTCTTCGGCTAGTCATGGGTGTTCTGGTTGTACCTCTGCCTACCTCTTCGGGGATATAGTATACAGGACCAGATCATATTAGTAAGCATAATGCAATTTGCTGCAAATCCTTGAGTTGTACCTAACATTTTTTAACATAAATAAATACATATATACCTACATATCTCCAAGTACCTTGTGTGATACCTATCCCACAAAGAACTCGATTCGCTCCAGTGAGAGTGCCAGATCACACGACCCTTAAGAACCAAATAAATAAATCTCTGATTAAAAAAAAAGAATTTACCTAACGGCAAAGTAAGTGAATTATTATAGACTTGTAAGATATTAAGTACTTATGTAGAGAAATCTGTACTTATATACTGCAATGGATTCCTAATTATATTTTAATAAATATAAAAATATATTTTATACAAAGTAATTCCCATTCGTCAGGTGTCGCGGTTTACGAGTGTCATATTTCTTTATATTCAATCAAAAGGCAATTCAAAAATATTAATTCAAAAAACACAACAAATACTTTCTCATGCACTGATTCTTATGATTCTCTTTTCTTCTTTACAATTAAACTTTAAAATTTGTTTCGAGATCTCTATTAAGCGTTACCTGTACTGTTTCCCATCGAGATGATCCGTCTACGTTCAAGTTCATTGTTGCTGGTTTGAAAGGGGCGACCCAAATATTGTCACAATAGACCCGAGAGTCTTAAGGACAAAGAGCTGCGTATAATTAATGACAACGACCAAGAAATGTCGTCTTGTGTCGACGATGAAATGATGCGGAACATTAAAACTATTGAGTCTCTTTTATTTAATTTTTTTTTTAATTTTTCCCCGTGTTGGTCCAGGCTCCTTTGGAGAATAGACATCTGCCTTCCTTGCCTGAAAGCTCGTAAAAGGCGAGCATAGGCTTACCGTCACTAGCACCGTGATATCTGACTAGGTGGTAGAGTTTCGCAGCGACTCGCCCGGTTTGGTACCACCGTCTTATCTATTTCTGCCGCCATAACGGCATGACGTGTTCTGGTTCGCAGGGTAAGGTTAAGCCGTTAAACTTACTTTTGCTCGAGTTCTAATATCCCGGCCTCAGGTTGGCAGCGCACCATTACCACTTTGGTGTCTCTAGGCAGCGTGAATTTCTTACCATCAGGAAATCCGTCTGCTTATTTGCCTTCCCATATTATAAAAAATATGTAATCAATTGTAGCTTTAACAATGATAGTAAAATAGTTGTTACTAAGTTCTTTCTTACGTAGGTATTTGAAGCACACTAAGCCGTTTTTGAAGCTAGTGTAAATAACGGCGATTTACAAACTATTTTTGTAATGCTAATGATAAGCAGTTGATGAAATTGCGTATAATTTAATCTTATGTACTTGAATGAAAAGAGCAATCAATGTGGCGGTAGCTAGGCAGGTTTGCAAGGATAAACTTGGCACTCGATATTCTCTCCCTACCCTTAAAGAGACTTGACGTTAAGAATTATTTACGTAACTCTGTTTTTTATTACAAACAAATACTCTACTGTTCCTGTAATACTGTCACACCAATATATTTGTCTACGTATGTTCCATCTTTTAATATTTGCTGAATTGTTTTTATAAGCGTAAATTAATCTAGTATTAACATGAGCTCTACAGGTTTTTTGTGCGTCGCTGCCTACAGTGTTGCTTATATCGTTAGATTAAGATAAAACTAAAACAATAATCCTTTTCATTGCGTTGTTCCTTTATTTAAAGCAATGAATAGCCTAGCAATATATAAAAAAATTGTGGGTTGTGTTTAAGTCTTTTATATCTTTTGTTAAACCATGTATCGCTATTAAATCAACTAGTTTGTGGTATTACTTAAGGCATTCGCTCATTAGACTCAGTTCAAGAGTCTTCAATCAGATTTTATAGCGGCATTATAAACAAAGGCATATTTACGGTGACTTCATGTAGGCTCTTTATGATCGAGGCTTATCTAGAACTTGTTCCTCCTTTAGATTGCTTGATTGGGACTACATATAAGACAATTAATTGTATTTTGTGTTGAGGAATTCTTGTGTTTAAATGCTATTTTTAATTACCTTGTTTTTTACAAGATGATTAAAGTTTTTTTATAATTTATGGAGACAAAGATTGTTTTAAACTAAAGTATGGATCTAAAATATTTTAAACGTGAATAGCTCTTTATAATTTCTTAAATAGTGAAACAAGGTTATAAAAAATGGACAAAATAAATGAATATAATTTGATGTTGCAATTACATATCTGTCATATATTATCTATTTACAAAATTCAATTAGAGTGCTTCAAAGTTCAATAAATTTTATATGATAAATAACGTTAATTCATTCAATGTATCATATTTCTCGTATGAACACGATAAAAAAAATATGTTTAAGCCCGTATCCGCAGGTAGACGTGCAACAAGGTCGCCAATGACTAGTCGAAAATACTAAAAGTTCCACAAGCATCGCCAACTGGTTACTATTTTTTTCCGGGCAACATTATTTTTATGAGAACATTAAGAAAACTTTTTTATGTGATTTGCATAATGTATGTTTTTATATGTGTGTTTTTCATTTGTGGAAAATGTTTCATTTACGTATTCCTGTACCCCATTTTCTGTTTCTATTACTAATTCGTATTTTTTATGATATTGGAAGGCAAACAAGCAGATGGATTCCCTGATGGTAAGAAATTCACGCTGCCTAGAGACACCACAGGTGGTAATGGCGTTGCCAACCTGAGGCCGGGATGGTGGTCCTCGAGCAAAAGTAAGTTTATTGGCTTCCTTACTCTCCAAACCGGAACACGTCTTGACGTTATGGCGGCAGGAATAGGTAAGGCGGTGGTACCATCCCGTATGAGTCGCTGCGAAACTCTGCCACCTAGTCAGATGCCACGGTATTAATGAAGGTAAGCTTATGCTCGCCTTTTACGAGCTGCCTGGCAGGAAGGCAGATGGTCTATTCTGCAAAGGAGCCGGGACCAACACAGGGAATACTAATTACCCCCTAATAATTTAATATACTTATACTAATGAGTAAATATTAAACAGTCAAAACCTGAACAATTTTG
>NJDD01000031.1:188328-212221 GCA_002245505.1 Calephelis nemesis
ACAAGCAAGTGGTTCTCTTGACGTTAAGAGACAGTCGTCGTCTATAGAGACCACATACTTTACTAGTCCGACGTTTTCTTAGGCCAGGCACATGTTACCTTCGAACATCGGTTACATTCCAACACGTAATACGACAATAGCGAGTACTGAAATAACAACGAGCAACGAAGTGACGGCATTAGTAGACAAGGTGATGGTAACAATTCGGTCAGTAAATAAAATAAATTAGTAAATCATATGAAATGCATTGCTTTATTTGTAGTATTTTAACGATTTGTTAAACAATACATAGTATTAAATATTTATTTTATGTTGTTGCTTATATTCTACCTTTTTGTGGTTTTGAATTTTATTATTTAATAACTTTATCAAGTAATTAAAAATTAATTTAACTTAATTTAAATTTTATGAATAAAATAAACATAATATGTAAACTGTTGACTCTGCCTTGTGGTGTAGCTGCAGGTTGCAACTGTTGTAAATTTTACCAAAAAATATTCAGGAAATATTCAGTTACTGACTAAAAAACTGTCATATTATATTATATTTCGATAAACGACATTCTATACATTTCTTATCTTTGTTATTTTGTCATAGTCTAGAAGTTCTCATGCATTATTTTATTGTGGTTAAACATTCATGTATTAAACATGATGCCCTTTATATTATTCAGTTATATAAAATGTTCAGTTAAACATAAACGCTGATATTTTTTTATAGATAAAATGAAACTATTTTTTTAATCAACCACGAATAAAAATATGAAGTGTCTTATCTTCACGCCAATATCCCCGAACAGGTAGGCAGAGGCACAACCAGGGCACCCACGACTAGCCGAAGATACTAAGTGCCACAATGTGATAGGTGGCAAGCATATCGCTAACCGGGCACATATCCTATCCATAGCAACATTTTTTTTATTAGAAAATTGCAAAAATCAGTTTTCTTTTTGTTGCCCGACCCGGAATTCGAACCTGGGACCTCATGCAGTTAAATCCAACAACTGAACTGCTAGACCACAGAGGCGATCAGATATATCAGAGAATAGTTTAAATAATATAATTATATGTATTTTCACACTAATAAGCAGTGGATATACATAATATAAACCTTAAATAAATTATTTTAATTTCCTGTCTTCCGCCATTTCGAGTTCTTTCATAATAATAATGACATGTAATATATTTTACAAAGTCAGACTCTATCGCACATCTTTATAGTATGTAACACTAACGGGCGATGGGGTCGTCACATCTTTGCACCGAGTTTGTTGCCTGATCCTAAAAAAAGTGACCAGACAAGCTAAAACCAAAAGAAAGCATAACTTTGTTTTAAAATTAATTAATAGTCTTACTATTCGATCACAGATGGCGCTAGTAATACAATATCAAGTGGAATTTCTTTCTTTAATACTAGCCGACAAGGCGATCTTCGAATCGAACAGCTATTACCAATTTGTATGGAAAAAAATTGTCTTTTCATTTTCTCTGCATTTGTTTCAGTTTTTCTCTTCATAAGAGCGTTCTCCTGACAACAACGAACTACACAAAAAATAATAATTGTGTGTGTACTTATGTACACGCGTTAGAAGTTATACTTCTTCGGCGCAATAAGATAAAAATATTTTTAAAAATTTTATCTTTTGCCTTATTTTACATTTGTAGACAAAATGACACTAACCATAGAAAAAAGGTATTTAATACATTAAAAGTTTTATTATATTGCATTATTTAGTTAAATAAAGTTTATTTAATATTTAATAAAAATATTACAAAAAATTCTTTCTACGTAGTTATAATAAATAAGAATGTGAAGATTTATATTAGTTTATGATGTAAATAAATAATATATACCGTCAACTAACCCTAAATTCTATAAACGTATTCCAAGTAATAGGTAAATACTGTTTTTATCACTTAAAATAATATATAAAAACAATTATTATAACTTACAATCACAGTAAATTATTGTTACATTATTTTATAATGTATTATGATATTATTTGAGGAAATATGTATTTTGTATATTTTTTATATTTTATTTGGACTGATACAAAACACGTATGGTAGGTTCAGAGCACTTAAATAAAGAAATATTGTGAATACAGTTGTCAGTTCTCACACAAACATACGTAGATGTCCTTACTTTTACTTTGTGGTACCTTTTTTTGAAAAACTAAAATGTTATCTATAGCTAACTTCATCATGTCGGTTTTTCGTGACGGTGTGCGCGCGCATCGTAAAAATTTACCCTCATCATTTTTTCCTAACGCACCAAAGAAGTATAACTTCAATAATTAGTGAAATTGAATGAAAAGCATGTATGAATACGTGATACGATGGCCACTCGCAATGCCCTCTGCCTTCCTGCCTAGCAACTCCTAAAAGGCGGGATAAGTGAAATAAGTCATTACAAACTAGATAACTGGAGGTAGGGTACTGGTAAGGAACTTGCCCCGGGTGATAAACCATAATGCATAGTTCCTATTCAACAGTTCATGTTTTTAAGAAAAGGGATGTTCATGATGTAAAAAAAAAACTAGCCCTATACAAAATCGTATTCATAAAATGGTAAACCCTTTTTGGTCAATGTATACGTTTCTACACTAATCTGCCCAGTGTTATTAAAGATCTACCTTTATATAAGTTTAAAAATGTACTCGTATAAAGCAAAATTGTGTAAGAAGGGCTATTATGCGATGTCAAGAGTATTTGGAAAACGAAAATACTTGGGAATAGAGGTTTCAATATCCCACTGCAATTTGTAATGTGATTTGTTGTACTTTGTTACTTTTAAGTTTATATTAAAATTAAGTTAACATTAGATTGTAATTTGTATTTTTGTATAATATGGTCTAGCGATCCGGGGTCAGACTTGACTTATTGAGGTCCCAGGTTGGATTACCAATTCGGGTGACAAACAAAAATTAGAAAATGTTTATCTTAAATTTTCTGTTATAACTAATTAACGTTGCCCGGGACTGGATAGAGCCTGGTTGGCGATAGGCTTGCCGCCTACCATAATATTGTAGGTTTAGTGTCTCCGGCTAGTCGTGGGTGCCTTAGTTGTGCCTCTGCCTACCCCTTTGGGGATATGGACGTGAAGACACTTATAACGTTACAATTAATATTGAAAAAAGACAAGCCCGCTGAGTTTCTTTCGTTAGATCTTCTCAGTGTCTGACCGCGTTCCGATCCAGTGGTAGTTTATAAAAATATCGACGTGCACAAGTGCCACTTGTATGGTCCACGTGAATAAAGATTTTTCTGAATTTGATCCTGATTACTTGTTATAATAAATAAATAATAATAATTGCAGTGTCATTTTCAGGTCTGAAATAGTTAGGTCTAAAAGCTGTTACATTTCTATTATATGCCTATCATACTTAAAAACTGTACGAATTATTTTACAAATTTATCGTTAGATACTCGATGTAATAGTTTCTTTTAGTTCTGAGGATAAGTTACCATATTTTGTTTTGCAGCAATTTAATTGCAGACTATTTCCGATACCCATTAGGGGCTCATATTTCTCACGACGTAGGCTACATTTAACTGAATAATGTGGACGTCAGGATGTTACAACCCCATTGCCTGTAATATAAGAATGCAATATATTTTTGTGAAAGAGATTTATAAGAAAAAGACAAGCCCGCTGAGTTTTCCAATAAGTGGCCGCGTTCCGAATAATATATTCTTCGTCGGCACTTCATCGTCAAAACCCTATTGTTTACATATTTCCGAAATAATTACTCTTGTATGTATATGTGTTACTTGGAAATTATGCAAAAATAATAACCTCATCAAAAAAAGAATTCAGTCTGCTTGCTAGCGTTTCAATATCATAAACATACCTAGGTTACACACATAGTATGTCAAACTCTGCCGGCTTACCGCAAGGCTCGGGTTCGATTCTTAACGGAGACAAGCATTTGTGTGACGATATATGTGTTTCGATGTTTGTGTGTTTATTATATTTATATCCATTTAAATAATTTCTAAGTTTTTAAGTTTTTCTAATTTGTAGGTAATCGTCGACAAAAAGGTCGACAAAAACGTATAATTTGCTTTGATTTGTTATGACTGATGAGCCAACCTTATAGATGCTAAAAAGTGAAGTATTATATGATATCGTCTCTGTCCATGTGTTGGACTTGACTTCATGAGATCCCGGGCTCGATTTCCGGACCGCGCAACAAAATGAAAAAATGTTATTTCTAATTTTCTAAGAAAATGTTGCTCGGGATCGAATGTATGTCCGGTTGACGATAAGTTTGTCACTTATCACATTGTGGGACTTCAGTCTTCGACTAGTCGTGGATGCCCTGGTTGTGTCTCCCCCTAGCACTTCGGAGATATGAGCGTGAAGATACTTACTTACTTCATAAATTTATTATAAATTCAATAAGACAGAACAATGATTAAAGCTAGCTAGTTTTTATGTAAATATTCGACATCACAAAGTAATTATCTTCGTAATTGTCAGGTCTACATAAAACTGACCAACGGACTTTGTCATGTTCTGATTTAAGGGGTAGCCTTTACAATAGGCCTAACATCCAGGCCTCAGATCAGCGATGCACCTATAACATGTATGGTGTCTTTAGGCCACCGTTGTCTCTTGCCATTAAGAGAGATGTGTACTTTTTAGCTGACCTCTCACATAAAAATAGTCATTAACTTTATTTTTATGTTACACATCCTATGAATAACGCGTATTTGTTATAAATGTGCAAGTTTATGATATAAGGATGGATGTTTGTTACACAACTTTACTCGATACTCTCTGCCTACCTTGTAAGGGACTTGGCGTAAAGATGTGTGTGAGTAACATATAGGCTACCACTTTCAAAAAAACTGAACTTTACTCGATACTCTCTGCCTACCTAGTAAGGGACTTGGCGTAAAGATGTGTGTGAGTAACATATAGGCTACCATTTCCAAAAAAAACTAATTGTTGCTACGCGAGCAAAGCGGTGAATTGAAGCTGATCTAAAATGATTATTTTACTTTAAAATTTATTTAAAAATGGTATGCGATAAAAATAAATACATTTAATTTTGAACTGCATCGTGTAACTTTTCTTAACAAAACAAATATTTAAAACTACATACTTTATTTACATAATTAACAATGTGAGTATAGAATGATATTAGTGAGTTTTCAAATAGCCCGGTGAAGTTTTAAAACCTAGCGGTTAGCAAAGAATTAGCCATTTAAAAAAATGAGATTGTTTACTTTCTAATTACCTACCTATTTCTATTTAAATATTATATAATTATAAAAAGCAATAATTGTTCATATTGGGTATAATTTGTGTAAGTTACGTATGTATTGGTGAAACCAAACAGCAGGTAAGAAATTGAACAATAGTTCGATAAAAGTTTAGTCACAAAGGCTCTTTGTGCATCGTCTCAATAAAAGAATGTTAGAGCGAGATTCCCCAGTCTTAAAGAATGACAAATCTTAACAGCTACTTATCAATAGATGGCGCTACGTGTTGCTATTATATTAAAGAGCTTTTGCGGGGAAGGGGCGGCGAGGTACTAACTTGCGCGTCCCCTCTTCTTGCACGAGTTAAGCGCTAAGCTCGACAGTCACAACGCAACCGTGTCGCGGAGGGGACGTGTTCTTAACAGCGTCCATCTATAACTCTCGCAATAAAAAAATCATAACATAAAACAATCGAACTAACAATACCCATGTGTTTTGAAAAAGTTTATGTGAAAAATTAAATTTGGAATTTCAACTTTTGATGGAATGGACTTTGTAAAGTGAAATGGTAGCAAGTTTTTCTTTACCGCTTCAGTGTGTTACGTACTTTGTTTCGGAAATGGTGATATCGACCCACAGGGAGTGTTTATGAGACGTTCTATAGTGAAATGAAATGTCTGTGATAATGTATGTCATTGCGACGGTTCTCTGTGTGCTACTGCCCTTCGGGTGGACAGCGCTACCCCATGGATCGGACAAGTGCATACGTGCTACTGAAAGAGACTCTAAAGTTAGTGTTACGTGTAAAATACGCACACTTGACGGTGATGGAACCAGTATATCATCAGTTTCTTCCGACACCAGCAATCTAACCATCGAGTGTAATCATCTCCTATTATTTGAAAGCTCTCTTCGTGCTTATTACTTCAGTTCTGTAGAAAGCTTGACTGATATCACTATAACTAACTGTAAGCTGCTAAACATACCAGAAAATACTTTTAGAGATTTGAAGAAATTGAAAAGACTGAAAATCCGTTCTAAAAATGTTGAATGGAGTTCTTCTAAGAATATGGAATTATCTTTAAACTCATTCAATGGATTATCAGAACTACAAAACTTGGATTTGGCTCAAAATAATATAAAGTTTATATCTTCAGGTGTATTCTGTCCTCTAGAAAATATGAATACATTAAATTTAACCCATAATAGAATACGAACGGTTGGCCAGATTGGATTTGGACCGGGTTGTGGTTCCAGTTTACATACTTTGGACTTTAGCTACAATGAAATCAAAACCATTAATGAAGATTCAGAGTTACTGAAACTAAGAAGTCTGCAACACTTATATTTACAAAATAATAACATAACTGACATATCAAGTGAAGCTTTTAACGGCCTTGTCTCGATGAGGGTTCTAAACATATCACATAACCGGATACATACATTACCAGAAGGCCTGTTTGCTTATTCAAGAGAGCTACGAGAAATTTACCTAAACGACAACTCGCTGTTTGAACTTGCTCGTGGAATTTTTCACCGCTTAGAACAATTGATTGTATTAGATTTATCCAGCAATCAATTAACAAGCAATCACATTGATGACGGAACTTTTTTGGGATTGATTCGATTGATTGTATTGAACTTATCTAATAACGCACTTACTAGATTAGATGGAAAGACATTCAAAGATTTGTTCTTTCTACAAATTTTAAATCTCAAGAACAATTCAATTGGCTACATAGAAGAGAATGCATTTTTACCGTTATACAATCTTCACACGCTTAATTTGGCTGAAAATCGACTTCACACAATAGACGAAAACTTATTCAATGGATTATTTGTGTTGAGTAAATTGACCCTAAATAATAATTTACTCGTGACAATAGATATAAAAGCATTCAAAAATTGTTCAGACCTTAAAGAACTAGATTTAAGTTCAAATCAACTCTTAGAAGTTCCTGATGCTTTATGGGAGCTGCCTTTACTAAAAACACTAGATTTGGGAGAAAATCAGATATCTAGTTTTCGAAATGGATCATTCCGTAATTTAAACCAGCTAACTGGATTAAGGCTTATAGATAATCAAATTGGAAACCTCAGCGTCGGCATGTTTTGGGATTTACCGAGCTTGCAAGTTCTTAATATCGCAAAAAACAAAATCCAATCAATAGAGAGAGGAACATTTTCACGAAATTCTCAATTGGAAGCTATAAGACTTGATGGGAATTTCTTATCTGATATCAATGGCGTTTTTTCTACTCTTGCAAGTTTATTGTGGCTCAATTTATCTGAGAATCATCTAGTGTGGTTTGACTACGCGTTTGTGCCTAGTAATCTAAAGTGGTTAGATGTTCACGGCAATTTTATTGAACACTTAGGCAATTATTACAAGTTACAAGATGAGATCCGTATAAAGACACTTGATGTGAGCCATAATAGGATAGTGGAAATATCGCCGATGGCGATACCGAATAGTGTGGAACTGTTGTTTATAAATAATAACTTTTTAAATAATATTCATGTGAACACGTTTTTCGATAAAAAGAACTTGACGCGTGTGGACATGTATGCTAATGAACTGGTTCACTTAGAACTTAATAGTTTACGTTTATCTAATGTGCCCAGTAATAAAAGTTTACCTGAGTTTTATATTGGTGGGAACCCGTTTCAGTGTGACTGTACTATGGAGTGGTTACCGATTATAAACAATATGACTGCTATGAGGCAATATCCGCGTGTGATGGACTTAGAAAATGTTTTGTGTAAAATGACTAACACCCGCAGTGGAACTCATGTGCCCCTTACTAATCTTAAATCGTCCGATTTTCTGTGTGAGTATGAAACTCATTGTTTTGCTATCTGTCATTGCTGCGATTACGATGCGTGTGACTGTGAAATGACTTGTCCACAAAATTGTACCTGTTACCACGACCCGTTATGGAACACTAACGTCGTAGATTGCTCGGGGCAATCATCTATGGAAATACCACATAAAATACCCATGGATGCAACTGAGGTATTTTTAGACGGAAATAATATAAGAGAACTACAAAACCATGTTTTCATCGGAAGACAAAAGATGAGGTCGTTGTATGTTAATAATAGTAACGTTGAAAATATCCAAAATAGAACTTTTGCTGGCTTGAATTCGTTACAAATACTTCATTTGGGGAATAACAAGTTGAAAGAAATTAAAGGATATGAATTTCACCAATTAATCAGTTTAAAGGAACTATTTTTACAAAATAATTTGATCAGCCATATCGCAAACATATCTTTTTTATCATTGAAATCTTTACAAGTACTAAGATTGGATGGGAATAGATTAGTTGATTTTGGAGTTTGGAGTTTTAACAATAATCAAAACTTAAAAGCACTATCCCTCGGAAATAATTTATGGTCATGCAAATGTCGTTATCTTCAAGAGCTAACTGCTTATTTGGCCGAAAATGCACAAAAAATCATTGACATAACCGACGTATGGTGTTGGAATGGTGATGCGAAACCACCGCAGAAAAAAGAGCTCAATTTAAACGGCACTGCCTGCAGCGATTATTACGCCGATAATTCAGTCATCGGAAACATGTTGGTATCGAACTATGTTCCCATGATGGTCTCAACTCTCACAGGATTCATGTTATTTTTATTCGCCTTAGTGGTATTATTTCTCTTTCGTGATTCGTTGAGAGTTTGGCTTTATACGAATTGTGGAATTCGTGTTTTTTCATTCAATGGTAATTTTGAAGAGAATGAAAAGCTATACGATGCTTATGTTTGCTATAGCCCAAAAGATGAGGAATTTGTGATACAATCTTTAGCAGCTGAATTGGAGAATGGAAATCCATCTTATCACTTATGTCTTCATTATAGAGATATTCCACACCATGGAACACAATACATGCAATGTGCACCACCAGTATTAGAAGCGGCTAAAGCCTCTAAAAGAATTATTTTAATTTTAACAAGAAATTTCATGCAAACAGAGTGGTCTAGATATGAATTTCGTCAAGGACTACATGAGACCTTGAAAGGATGTATTTATAAATTAGTTTTAATAGAAGAATGTGCTGTAGTAGGAGACGCAATGTGTGATCCCGATTTACGACCATATCTCAAAACAGGATCGCGTTTGCAATGGGGTCAGAAAAGGTTTTGGGAGCGCTTAAGATATATGATGCCAGACACCTCTCTTGCAAGTCATAAAACGCGATCTCATAGCTATAGGAAAAATATAAATACATACACTTTAGATTCCTCTGTGCCTAATGGGAATCGTAATTTATCATTAGCAGATAAGTCTCCTGTATTAAGTAATCATGGGCCTGGAGCTAGTGCTCCTCCTGAATATTGTATAGAAGTGCGACAATCCCCATCAGCTGTGCGACAAACGCAAGCAGTAGCTTATGGGCCTGATGGTAGGCCAATATCAGATCATATATATTCCTCCATAGACTCTGATTACTCGTCTTTAGAACAAGGTATGGCACCTGGTCGACGGCGAGATATAAGACAATGGCCTCCCCCACCTCCTTTAGTAGATACGGGAAATTCCGTACAAGCTTACCTAGTCTAAACGGGCTCCAGCCTTCTTCCAGTCAAATTGTAAATATGTAGATCTTATGTTGTAAATATTGTAATTATTAGCCACTATGTGTTATACCAAAATTTATAAAGTGAACTTACTATCGCCTGTTCATTTTCCAGTGTATAGATTTCATTAAAAAATTTAAAGACTGCTGTAGCATATAAACATTGTAAATAGCAAAAAACACGTGATCATATTATTATATTAAATATCATTAATGTGACGTTATTTATACAATAAAATAAAGTGAGAAGATTTTTAAAAATGATTTTTATTTAATCCCTCATTAAAGTAGCAAATTTTTAATGTTAATTTTATTAACAATTTATGCGAAGCTATTTAAATCAAAAATTTTATTATATGCCATAGATATCTGATATTAATCTGTTTTAATTTTACATAAAATTAGATAGATTATTTGAATACAGATGACATTGATTAGTAAACACTATGTGATAAAAACTATCACATGTTTTCCACCGATACTATTTGTGCTAAATAATACCCTTGATTAATACCAGCTATTTGCTTAATTGAGAAATGTGATATTACATAAATAATACTTTATCGATTTCTTTGCGTTCTGAAACTTATATTTAATATTATCCTTCGTCGGCTCTTGGTAAAACTTCCAAATGTTTACATTTAAAATGAAAATCTGCTTTTGCTGTTGTAACTTAAGTTTAAACGCTGATTATGGTTTTAAAAGAAAAATCGGTAAGAGGGTTACTTTAAAAAATACAGACAGTAAGTGATAATTGAAAATGACTACGTGTTTTTTTTTGTTTAAAATTGTACATTCGAAAATAAAAAGGAATTTATTAACAATACAGCTGAACTGACAGACTGTCTATCTCAGATCTATTTGTCTTAGTAAGTGGCTTCCAGACGCCTCTAAGCACTGAAATACTCAATTAAAAAAAAGTATCTTCACGTCCATATCCCCGAAGGGGTAGGCAGAGGCACAACCAGGGTATCCACGACTAGCCGAAGATACTAAGTCCCACAATGTGATAGGTGGGAAGCCTATCGCCAACCGGGCACATTTCCAATCCCGACCAAAATTTTTTTTGTTGGCCGACCCGGGATTCGAACCCGGGACCTCATGCAGTCAAGTCAACACCCGGACCGCTAGACCACAGAGGCGACTCAAACTCAATTAAAACTATGAAAGAATGTAAAAATTTTTTGTTACCTACTTTATTAAATACCAATCACTACGTAATGTAGTTAAGTATACTTTGCTTAATATCAATATCAGTACTATTATGTCATCTCATCATAAAAAAATAGTATCAATTTACTTTCCGAATTAACATTTTTAATTAAAAAAATGACACTTACAGGTGCTCATTTTTTTATTTTTTTAAAAAGTCTACTCGTTGCTTACAACATAACCAGCTCCAAAACTTAAGTTATATTTTTATTTTGTAGTTTATTATTATTAACTTATGGTTATACGAAACAGAAATCACAAAAATAAATTTCAAAGTTAATAAAACAAATATCTTATATTTATGTAAACAATTAGAAATGAACATAGATTAAAAAAAAAACTGATTTAATTATAACGTTACATAAAATTAACTAGCGAATTTAGAAACACCATCTCATGTTTTCTCTAAATACTAGACACAGCTCGGAGTTTAGCTTTTTTTCATGTTTTATCCCGTGAGAGCTTCTTGAGCTGTGGGAATGTAAATCTATAAATAAAGAAATATACTTGGAAAAATTAAACAAATTGAATCTAATTATCTCAAACTAAGGCTTGTGTTTTGGGTATTAGGCGACGACATTTAATTTAGCTCATTCGATATCAAAATAAATATAATAAACACACCCGAAACCCATAAATGCAGACGTCTAAATGTTCATAGCACAAAGTGCTTTTCCCGTTGGGAATAAAACCCGAATCTGTGGTGTGTGGTGGTTGCTTGGTGACATTAGGCACACGCTAACCACTTAACCAAGGAGGCAGTCTAATATCAATGACTTCTACGTGTACCATACTAAAACTCTAATATTTAATTTCACTTAGTAGAAACGACTGTTCAAAGCCTTAAGACGTAATCCTCGAACTAAAGAATAACAAAGAAACGTTTTTTTATATTTGCGATGCATTTGAACTACAAATCTTAATATTTTTATCCATCTACACTTGTAATAAATCGGTAGATTTTTCGTATGTTTATGAGAAATTTCAACATCCACTTATTATACCTACCCATGTCTTTAATTAGTAATTGTCCTTTTTTATAATATTTGTTGGTACAATTCCTATAAATAATGTAAAAATAAGTGTTCAATTTACAACACTGTAAAACTTTTTTTTAAACAGTATGAACAGTGGCATCCCACCAAGTGCTAACTATGTAAATCACATGTTTTATACACCTATTCATTTTTAACCGACGTTAAAAAAAGGAGGAGGTTCTTAATTTGGCTAGTTGCAGTCGGTACCAAGTTAATTTAATATTTATAATACAATTATTAGCTTAAGGCTTGGCACCGACTTCAAACCTACTAGTAAATAGCACATATAAATAATAGTTAGTATATTATTATAATAAATTCTTATCATTTCTTACTTTATAGTTTTGAAGCCGGTTTTTTTATTTATTTTGAAGACAGCGACAAAAAGCGCCATCATTTGACCAATGTTAATAAAAAACTTAAGTTTTTGTTATAGTCACCAACTTTTCTGTTCTTTGGTCAAAATCCGAGCTAAACTGCCATTTCTTTAGTGTGAACATAGAATATAACTCAATTTTATGAAATTAGTAAATACCAGTTGTTGCCCGCATCGTTGCCCGCGTGGTTAATGGTCCCATAACAACCGTTTTTTGGGATAAAAACTATCCTATATATTAAGGTAACCTTCTATATGTGAGCCAAATTTTACGAAAATCGGTTTATCATTTTTTGTGTGACAAACAAACAAACAAACATAACATAAACTTTTGCATTTATGTTATTCGTAAGATTGATATCATTATCGATATTTTCTAGGTAAAATTCACAATGAAAAAGACTAAACATAATTTTAGCGACGTTGTTCGCCTTGTTTATGTGACCTAATATTTAACCTTGGATAAAGATCGGTCTATTCAGTGCATTATAAATTAAATCATTTAGCTTTAAATATTAAATCCTTTAAAGCTAACGCAGGCGAAGTCGCAGAGCTAAACTAATATTATAATATCTTTCTTATTAATAATTACGTTTAGTAGTTGACATAAATTAGGAGTCGACATAACGTCAGTGCTCGTCACAGTCTTTTTTAGTTTCTGAATTTAGCAACTTGTCATTATCGTCTTTAATGGCGATGTGTTGATTTTTTTTGTGATGACTTTCGATCGATTCGACATAACGTCAGTGCTCGCCACTGTCTTTTAGATTCTGTATAGTCTCAATTTGGCAACGTGCCATTATCGCCTTTAATACGCGATGTGTTGATCTTTTTTTGTGATGACTTTCGATGAATTCGGCATAACATCAATGCTCGCCACTGTCTTTTTTGGCCTATAGATAGTTTCAAGTTGGCAACGTACCATTACGGCCTTCAATAGGCAACGTGTTTATCATTTTTTAGCATCCAATGTCATAAAAAGTAATAGATAATAAAAATTACGTCACCTTTTAAGAAATAGGAAAGTGAATCGGCTTACGGAAAGCGTACGCTTCCTTGTCCTGAGTACCCATCAATCTGGATTTCCACTTCTAAGGTTAACCTAGGAATCCTTAGAAATATTACACACGCGAAAATCTGTCCCTGTTCCGTGACACGGATTAAAAGATTACCTTACTCTTTGAACCGTGTAATATATTTTCCACGTAGGCTATGTGTGTTTATGTTATAGGTTTAAATGAGTCTACGAGTAACATTAATCTAATACTTTTTTTTTACTTTAACATTATTTTACTACTGTTTACATGATTTCGAAAGAGGGGAGAATCAATTCTACTAAGTTTTTATAAATATTTGTTACGCGATTGTCAATAAAGGTACTTGTCTGATGAACATTTAGATATCCTGATAGGCAAATCCTGATAGGCAAAAAATGCCTGATTCAATAAAATGTATCAGTATCGTTGACTAACACCCATAACACAAGCATATAATTTTCTTACTTTGGGCTTAGATTCAATTTGTGTGATTTGTCCAGGGATATTTATTCATTATTTTATTTATTGTTTTTAAAGAAGTACGTCATAATTCGTTCCCTGTCACAAATAAATTTAATCAATGCTAAAGTTTTCATCTTTGTCTATGATAATATCATTGTCATATAAGTTTGTTAAGTCTAACTGAATAACCATTATTCGAATGATGCTAAAATTTATAACTAACTTAACTTTTTAAAAAAAATATCCAATCACGGCGTGGTAATAAAATACCGAATTGAAGACAGTCTTTTTTCAGTTTTACGTAGATCTACTATTTAAAATACTATATCAATAAATTATATTAAAAAAGGATCTTTACGTCCATATCACCGAAGAGGTAGATAAATAAATATTAGTAGAGGTATTGAATTATTTAAATATACATAATATTTATTTATAATTGTCATATAATATTTAGAGTAGAGTGAAGGTTCTTAAATGCTAAGTTGTAAACCGATCATGAGCCTTCTTTTTTTAAACTTTTAACTGTAACCATGTTTCGAAAAAGAAAGAAAATCTATTTACACGTCATGGTAAGACTCGATTACAATTTTGATGAAAGTGGTTCTGTGGTCTAGTAGCCCGATTTTGGTTTTAACCACATGGGTTTCGGGTTCGATACCGAACTGAACTTTTTTTTTTAATAAAAACCAATTTTCCCAGGATTTGATAACTTCCCGTTTGGTGATAAGCTTGCCACGTCCTATTGTTGGACATAGGTTTCAATTAGTAATAGAACTTGTTCTTTTGATATATGTATGTTTTACCTATCTTCCTTATACATCAATGACTTGATATAAAAATCAATACGGATTTAAGAGAAACTCCATTATATTAAGGATGCTGTGCAGAGACCAAAGCATCATTATATAAATACAAAATACAAATTTACATGTTTGTGGTAGGTACTTTCCCTTCGCACAACAAATGTATTAGAGTATTATTTTAAACCGACGTCCAAAAAAGGAGAAGGTTATACGTTTGGTAGCTGATGTACCTACAAAAGAGAAGTAAGTTATACGTTCGACTCCAATATTTTTTTAAAGGGCATCCGAGGTGGTTTCAGACTCTTCTGCATCTGATGATGACGAATTTCAGAGAAATCGAGGAAAATACCTAATTTTTGTGTACGTACATGATTTACTTACTAAAGTCGATATAAGTTTCTTGCAATTTTACCACGCTTAAAATGTTATTTACTAACTAAGCCCGCGCCTTTGTCGTCGCGAAATTTAACAAAAACGTTATTTAGTTTATATATTTAATTAAGTTTTTTCTAAAAAAAAACAGCCTTAGTTACTAATTGTTACATCAGCTACTTACCAGTGAAAATCCCTTCGACAATGGTCAAGTCGTTTTAGAGATTATCCGGAACAAACAGACTGACAAAAAATTTAAAAAACAATAATTTGGTATATGTAGCATATGTGCATTCATATGCACGTAGAAATGAGTAGTTATTTTAAATACGGAGTGTATACGCAGTTTAAATTGTAAATTAATAGACAAAAGCAGTTAAGAAGCTGGATTTTTATACTAATATCTAAACGTGTTCCGGCGGGAGATAATAACTTTAATATGCTAACGTTGGACGCATCCATATCTAGTATTAGGCATATCAATCAGTATGTCACAAGTTTTGTAATAAATATGAAACAAATAAATAAATGAATGAGCAGGTGACACTGACATTTTGTAATAGTTGCAGCATTTTACTAATTAAATATTAATTTTCTTTATTGATCGAGAAGTTTCGACATCAATCCTTTACATAAAACTTAAATATTATATTCCTTTACTTAACTAACACCTGCTTCAGTTTTCTATAAAACATTACGTTATAATTTGATATTTAGTAAGAGGATTAAGTAACATTTAGTTAATTATGATAATTGTGTTTTGATTATAATATGATTTTGTCCTAAAGCTGTGGAGTGGAGATTTGTTATTAGTTTTTATCTTTTACGTGTTTAAAAAAAAACTAGACAAAATTTACAGGTCTACAAGAAACTAGAAGTCAATATACTAGTATTGGTAGAATAGACTATCTGCCCCCTTTACAGGTAACGTGTAAGAGAATAATGAGAATGGATATATAATATAGTATCTCCACGCCCATATCCCCGAAGAAGTAGGCAGAGGCACAACCAGGGCACTACGACAAGCCGAAGACACTAAGTCCCATAATGTGATAGGTGGCAAGGCTATCGTCAATCGGACACATATCCAATCACGGAATACTTTTTTTATTTGAAAACCAAATTTTCTTTTTGTTGCCCGACCCTAGAATCGAACCTAGGGCCCTATGAAGTCAAGTCCAACACCTAGACAGCTAGAACACAAAAGCTACAGAACTAAAATTAAAATGGATGATTACTTTTTTAAATTAAAATAATTCAACGTTGCTAACCGTTGTAACCTCTTGGTATTTTGTTGACTTTTCCCAGGGGATTACTATGTTGAACATTTTCATAACACCCGGATGAAGACCGGCTCCCGTCTGTTAGTTTGGAATGGACCTTTACAAGATAGGAGTTTGCTTTGCCGTTTCTTCTTCTGACGAATAGTGTTGAAAACGTTGGTAGTGTATGGTAGATTGGATTTAGGAAATTCGCCTAAAGACATCAAAGGTGGTAATGGTGCGATGCCAATCTTAGGCCAGGATGTAAGGCCTCTAAAAAAGGTACGTTTACCGGTTACCTTATCCTCTAAAACAGAACACGTCAACGGTGAGCACTGACGTTATGACCTCCTATACCACCTAGTCAAATGTCACGGTGTTAGTGATGCTAAGCCTATGCTCATAAAGGAAGTAGGAGGAAGTAGCTCACTAAAAATGTATAAAGTTAAACTACAGTCATCTTATTAATCAATTTATTATAATAAAAATTAAACAATTATTTTATAATATACTACTCATCTACATTTAAATTACAATCTGAAATTAATTGAATTAAATGGTTGAGTTTAGGGCATCTGGTTTGAAACTACTGCATATGCCGAGTAGCTCTACATATTATATTGATAATAATATGTAGAGTTTCTCCAATTTAAAATATCAGTCATATTTAGTCTTCACTAGCAAAATCAGTAGGTTTCCGTAATCGAGGAAAAACACAGTGAACTCACAAGCTACTAAAACAATATAAATGTTAATTCATATTTAACGTCAATTTATTATTAAAATAAAAGATGATATCGCAATATACAAAGCGCATTCTTTAAATATACAGTTTTATAATTTGAAACAAAAGCAGTTATTTTGACTATCGTCCCACCGCCAGACTATTATATCACACACACCGTTCAAAATATTCATAAGATATAATCATGCAATTAAATTGTAAGAATATGCAATAATTTAGTTAAATTTAATAAAAACTTGCAAAATTCAGTATAATGTTATGTGAAATCTCGGAAAATCGTGAACAATGTATTAAGAATCTGGTTTTTATTCTAAATAACTTTATATTTCATATTAATCATATATTCCATCTGAATAATTTTTACACAAAAAACCGACAAGAAGCAGCATTAATTTTAATCTAATATCAAATAATTAATTAAAAAAAAACACAAAAGTATTTAAAAAAAAACATTGGTCTGCTTTTGATCGAATCTGCACCTGCTATTAAACAAAAAAAATCAGTTCATACTGTTATAAGTTCTAGGGTAGCCTTTTTTTCGGGTAACAAACATAGGTCACTGTGGACAGGCCATCATATCACTGTACTCCTATGGGTACTTCGTGCGTCGCAATCCTGTGGGGTGTTAGACCAAACATGGAGGTCTGCCTGCTAGCCTAGCCTTCGGACCGGTAAATGAAAATGACATTATGGAGGCAGGAATATGTTAAGCGATGGATTATTCTTTTTTTTTTTTCATTTTTATAACATTGGAAGGCAAACAAGCAGACGGATTTCCTGATGGTAAGAAATTCTCGCCGCCTAGAGACACCAAAGGTGGTAAAGGTGCGTTGCCAACCAGAGGCCGGGATGTTAGGCCTCGAGCAAATGTAACCGGCTACCTTGCCCTCCGAACCGGAAAACGTCATGACGTTATGGCGGTAGGAATAGGTAAGGCGGTGGTACCAATCCGGGTGAGTCGCTGCGGAACTCTACCACCTAGTAGGATGTCACGGTGTTAGTGATGGTAAGCCTATGCTCGCCTTTTACGAGCTGCCTGGCACAGGAAGGATTATGGTCTATTCTACAAAGGAGCCCGGACCAACACGGGGAAAGTTGTTGCAGAGTAGTCGTGTAGGTACCTAGTGACTCATATAATCATGCTCGCTTCTAACAAACTATTAGACAGTAAGGCAGGTCTATTCTACACAGGGTCTCAGACTAACAAAAGGAACAGGTAAAAACATCCTTCCTACTAACCTTTCTAATATTATAAATGCGAAAGGATGTGTGTATGTTTGTAACTCTTTCACGCTCGAACAGCTGAACGGATTTGTCTGAAATTTGGAACACAGATACATTGTGACTGTGGATTATTACATGAGATACTTTGGACCCCATTGCACAACGGGTTCCTGTGAAAACGTGGGCGAAGCGGCAGGCAAAGGCTAGTGAATAATATAGTCAAATCGAGAACCAACTTTATTGAGAGTAGAGTGTCTTCACGCCCACGAAGGAGTAGATAGGGGCACAACCAGGGCACCCACGACTAGCCGGAGATACGCAATCCCATAATGTGATAGGTGGCAAGCCTATCGCCAACCGGGCACATGTCCAATCACGAGCAACATTTTTTATTAGAAAATTGGAAAAATCAATTAATCTAATATCATATAATTGCTGCTCGACCTCGAAATTGCTTTTTGTTGCTCGACCTGGGATTCAAACCCGGGACCTCATGAAGTCTAATCCATCACTTGTACCGCTAGACCACAGAGGCGACATTCCTATCTGTTATAAAATAAGGATTTTATAACATCCAATGGGAACCCCGGCGAGCTTCATGCTGATTCCTTTCGTAATTACATTACTTTCTTAAATGTTTAATAAAATTTAATAAAAAGGTCAATTTATGAAAACGACATAATCAAGCGAAGACGATTTCCTTAAATCAAATATTTAGAGACCGTAATAAAGAAATTACGAATCTAATTCGAGGTCACAAAAGTCATTAATACTAATTACCTTCTGTCTAATTATTGGAAATACATTTCAAATTCAATTACGAAATTAATTGAGTTTAGTTATTGGTATTGGTGTAATAGTAGAGGCAGGTTAACTGGGATTCATCCTTTTGTTTAAGCCGTATAAGTAGCTCAAAAGAATGAACTTCCGTATTGATTTTTTTATGGGATAAGGTAGCTATGAATAAATTTTTTACCGTGTTCCATTCTTCCATTATCATAAAAAAACTGGCGCGTAGTTGCTTAGCTGGTTAGTGACGGCAAGCCTATGCTCGCCTTTTACAAGCTGCATGGCAGGAAGGCAGATGGTCTATTCTGCAAAGGAGCCCGGACCAACACGGGGGACCAAAACTTATTTAAAAGACCCACATTTAACGACGAATTTAGTCGACGATAGCATCATTGAGAAATCCTTAATAATATACAGGAGTAAATTTTCCTCGTGTTGATACGGGCTCCTTTGCAGAATAGACCATCTACCTTCCTACCAGGCAGCTCGAAGAAGGCGAGCATGGGGTTACCGTCACTAACACATGACATCCTATTAGGTGGTAGAGTTTTACAGCGACTCGCCCGGATTGATACCACCGCCTTACCTATTCCTGCTACCATAACGTCCAATGCTTGCCGTTAAGGTGTTTCGATTCGGAGGGTAAGGTAGCCGGTAAACTTACTTCTGCTCGATGCCTAACATCCCGACCTTAGATTGGCAACGCACTATTACCACCTTTTATGTCTTTAAACGGCATGTATTTTTTACCATCAGGAAATCCATCTGCTTGTTTTGCCTTCCATTATCATAAAAAAACTGGCGCGTAGTTGCTTAGCTGGTTAGTGACGGCAAGCCTATGCTCGCCTTTTACAAGCTGCCTGGCAGGAGGGCAGATTTTCTATTCTGCGAAGAAGCCCGGATCAACACGGGGGAAAAGTATTGTTAAAATAAACAGTTGATTAAAATTTATGTCAGTTTTAAACCCTTTAGCAGTTCATCTAACACCAAGCGCCAGTTTATCAAAACATTAAAATATCCTAACATAAAGTTAGAAATAAAATTTAATCGTAAGTTTTTTCCGTCCGACCAATGACCGGACGCGATATCCGTTGGAACACGTGATCAGAGTAACCGAGTCGGCTTATACAAACTTAGTACTGGGATTGAATAAGTAATGTATTAGCTCATATGGTTGTACGGGCTGAGACAAACGTTATTTATATTTACTATAGTTATGTCCAAATTGGGTTGTGACATGTGTATAGAAATTTTATGATGAGTCATACATTTTTATCTAACTGTATATATATTGTTTTGCGTTATTATAATAACTAGTGGTCAACCGTTGGTCGAAATTCGGCCATAATACATTTTAATATCTTGTTAATAAGAACGCCATCTTCATTTCTCCAGACCAACTACTTTGTTTCCAAACTTTTTAGTGCGCCATCTGTGATCTTTTATCGTTATCATCAATATTTTTGTTTGTGTGTGTCAAATGCGAGGCAGTGTGGGTAATGTTTAATTTATTGATTCAATGTACTTTATGAGCATTATTATTGAAAAATATTAGCGTTCTGCACTTCCCCTACACATCTTATATATATAAAAATCTTGTATCACGATGTGTGTTGCCAATAAACTCCATAACTACTACACCGATTTCGATAAAATTTCACACATATCTGTAGTTTGGTCCATCTTAAAAGATAGGATAGTTTTTATCCGAATGTAGGCGGGACGAAGTTCGCTGGGGCAACTTTAATATGCCAAACTTTATGCTCCTGCGTCCGCGCTATTTTCTTAAACAGAGGTCCACAGTTTTGGCATCACGTATCAATATATAGATAACATACGGCTTCCTTAAATAGAGTTTGGAAAGGTATGAAAATACTTTTTTTTAAATTAGATGGTTGCACGAACTACTTATGAAAATACAATTTATGGAACTTCTGTACGTTTCAAATGTCTGAATTGTGTTGTGTTTCAAATTTAGAATAAGAAGAGTCCTTTTAGGTGGAACAGATTATTTTACTTCCTCCCATAAAAAGAAATATTTTTGGTTTGTTTACCATTATATAAACTAAAACTTATACATTTACATTGCATCTATAGTTGTAATGTAAATTTTTAATATACATTTTATTATATATAGTTTATAAATTTGCTAAACACCTACTCGACGAAAAAACAAATAGAAAATTTCTAAATTATCAGGGTTTTATTTTCATTCTCTTTCTCAATCTATGCGCAAAACTAAATTGTTTTTGAATTTGCCTATGAGTCAATTTGAAGCTTACTTCCTAACAAAACCTAACCCAAAAAGAGTTATGATCTTGGTCTTAAAAAATTAAATTGTTTAGATCTGAGGTTCTTACTGCAAGACTCTGCAATCTAATTGTACTAGTTCACTTAGTTAGTTTAGTTTGATTTTTTTAAATAATAGTTCAGATAAGTTCTGATGTAGCACGAAGCAATATTCGGCACTACAATCTACATTGATTGATGCAAGGAAGTTTCAGCAAAACCTACATCGCATTAATAATTACAGCAACCCTATTAAATACCGCACCAAATGCTTTTCAATAGGATAAAAATAGTTCTCCGCGCTCGTGTCCCCAATGAAATAGGCAAGGGCAAAACTTAGGCACCCACGACTTGCCGAAGAGACTAAGCAGCAAACACTAGGTGGCAGCCTAACGCCAATCGGGTACATATGCAATCAAGGGCAACGTTATTATTATTATTACGGTTATAGGAATTAAATATTTGAATATTATTATTAAGTAGGATACCAGTTAGTAAAATGTAATGAAAAATTTCAGTGAAGTTGAAATAACCTTATTAAATATTAACAATACATTAATCATTAAATTTATCATTATTACAGTAAAACAACTAATAATTATTAACCAAATATAATGAAAGGTATGGTTGTCGAGGAGTTTGTTACGCCGTTTCTTCTCCTGTCTGGCTAGGTTTGGGAACGGTGGTAGTTTACGGTAGACAGGGATAAATTCAATTATAGTTATTAAATGATTTGGTAATAAATAATTAGTCTAGTTATAAATATAAATAATTGGCTTAGAAGTTAAAGCATATGTACCTTACTAAATAATATATTTTATAAATGTTAAAATATTTGCACACCAAAATATGGTAGAATATGTTGATATAAGTACTTAAACATTTTTGTAACATCTAATTTACACACATATTTCCGCAAATAAATAATTTTCTTTCTTTCTAGAAACACACCTGCATACTGTTTCTTTCTACCCAAGCACCACTGCTTAACCGGGAAGTGGAAGGTATTCCGTTTTCTTTTTTCATCTTCATGTCTTACATATATACACCTAAATGTCTTAAAATTGCAATTTCTAATAATTCCTCCAAAACTTACACATAATATGTAATGTAAACAAAAAAAACGGTCATGTCAGCATTCAAACAGAAAAAAATCTCATTGAAATCGGTCCTTTCGTTCAAAAGTTATGATGTTACAGATACACACACTAAAGTTTGTCATCCTATATCTGAAAGGGAGGCAGGGGAGAGAGGGACGTCAAACTTATAACATAATATAACACTCCTCTTTTTCCGTCGAAAGCAAAAAAGCAAAAATCACATATCTACAAAAACAATAGGTATAAAGCCTTCACAATCCATGTTAAAAACTTCATCAGTATGTGTAAAGCAAATAACATTTATTAACATTAAATACGTAGAGACTCAGACAATTAAATTCACTTTACAATAATACAGTTATTTTACTGCTTTCAAAATCAACTCTCCATTCATGACTTCTTTCATGTCCGTGTCGGCCAGACAGTCCCTCATTACGTTGCTGAATGTCTGGTTTTAGACAGCGATTATTTAGCAAATATATAACTAAACTAGTTTTCATCCACAGCTTTGCTTACGGTGGACCAAATATTTGATGCGATTTCAAATAAAATATGTAATATTTAGAAAATGGAAAAACACAGGGATTGAACCTTCATCTGTCGCTGACTATTTCTTAACATATTTGAAGAAATTTGTCTCATTCCTAACGATTCATGTTTATATTTAGTTTTTACATCGTGGGGATGTAACGAACCCATCATACACCATCATTTAAGCTACTTTTTTTAATAGTGCAGTCAGTTATATTTATAACCAATGGTAAACGGAAATATGTTCCAGTTGAACAGATTGTTAGCATCGCCATATATATTTCTACCATTATAGCGTCAGTGCTTGTCACAGACGTGTTCCTTGCAAAGTAGGGTAGATTTACTCACATGGCCTGGGCCGGTAACGATGCATCAGTAATATGAATGGTATCTAGAGGGGGCTGTTACTTCTTATTAGAAGAGGTGGCTACTTGTTCACTATGTTATGAGGAAATAAAGAAAAGAGACGTATCTCTATAAATCTTAAAGAAAGAAAAAATTTCGCCCCAGACAGGATTTGAACCTGTAACCTTTCGTCTCAAGCCGACGAATGCTCTAACCAATTGAGCTACTGAGGATTCAAGTCCCGTGGCGAAATTTTTAATTCCTTTCTAACACGTTAACGCGGGTAGTTATGTCCTACAGATACACAATTCTGAGTACCCACCAAATGAGTTCATCACCGATGAAATTCACATTTTTAGAATGGACATAACTTTCGTTTCTTGCATCGAATTTTTAATTTTTTTTATTTTTTAGCACTTGCCCTGTGCGTGGGATAAATTTCTATAAATCTTAAAGAAAGAAAAAATTTCGCCCCAGACAGGATTTGAACCTGTAACCTTTCGT
>NJDD01000031.1:219594-235873 GCA_002245505.1 Calephelis nemesis
GCGTGTTCAAGGGAATTCGAGAATCGTTTAGATTCACAATTTGGTCTCCTGGAAATGTTTTTTAATTAATTTTTTAATAATAAGTCGTTGTTGATTTTGGAATGTTTCACATCAGATCAGACAGACTGCGCTACTGTCGAAGCATTAATGTCAAGCGATACGAAGTTTGCTGCGTCAGCTAGTATATAAATAAAGACGGTCAAGTGCGATTCGGACTCGCCTATAGAGGGTTCCTTAATATCAATCAATTTTTTTATGATATTGGAAACCAAACAAGCAGACGGGTTTCCTAATGGTAAGGAATTCACACAGCCTAGAGACACCAGAGGTGGTAATGGTGCCAACCTGAAGCTAGGATGTTAGGCCTCGAGCAAAAGTAAGTTACCCTCCGAACCGGAACACGAAATGACGTTATGGCGGCAGGAATAGGTAAGGCGGTGGTACCAATCGGGGTGAGTTGCAGCGAAACTCTACCACCTAGTGAGATGTCACGATGTTAGTGACGGTAAGCCTATGCTCGCATTTAACTAGCTCCCTGGCGGGAGACAGATGGTCTATTCTGCAAAGGAGCCCGGACCAACACGGGGAAAATATGAAAGTTCTCTCAGTTCCTTTTGTACACATGGACTGATTGTAATTTATGTACCTAACTTCTTTAATTTGCCGGTATCCATAATATTACAGACATTAACCGTTAAGCGATTCGAAACTTTGTAGCGCCATCTCTTAACAGTAAAGAACAAACATTTGAAGCGTTGGTGTTACATTATCTATTAAAAACTATTACCAGATTTCGTTTAAACCTTTTTCCGGTAGAAGTTTGAATGGAAACTTTATACAGTATATTGTACTAAATATGTATATATTTCTGGATTTTATCGTTCTCCTATTTTAAAAATAACAGGATTATACACATTTTATCACTTTAGAGGTGTCTATCGCGTTAGCTATTCAGTTGCAAAAAAAGGTACTAGAAAACTTAATATCATTTTTAAAAACCTTTTCGTAGCTTCTCCACACTTTTAGGTTTGATAAAAATGTAAGTTTTAGTTAGAGTTATGAGAGTTATGGGGAATCCCTTAAATGTATTGCTATTTTTGTGTAAAAAATATTTTAATGCGGGGTACAGAATACATCTATCTACCTTCCAAGTTTCAAATTTCTCCAGTATCATTATAATTTGAACAAGCACCCGAGAACCCGAGGCCAAGAAATGCACAGAAAACAATTTAAAAAATATCTGAATCTCTCGGGAATCAAACGTGTGTTTTCTCTTTTTGGTGAAGTAAAGAGTGTGAGTTACGTTCTCTAACAACGAAAATATCTTCACGCCCATATCCCCGAAGAGGTAGGCAGATCCACAACCTAGGCACCCACGATTAACCGAAGATCCTAAGTCCCACAACATGACAGGTGGCAAGCCTTTTGCCAACCGGGCACACATCCAATCCCGGGCAATTTGTTTTTAACAGAAAATGGAAAAACCTCATTTTATTTTTTGTTTCTTCACCCGGGATTTGAGCCCGGAACCTCATGAAGTCATGTCCAATACCTGGACCGCTAGACCACAGAGGCGAGGCCACCAATAACGGGGCGTAAAAATATAGCAAGGGGTCTGCTGATTTTTTTTTATTATCTCGTTTTTCGTATAAAACTTTTAACGGTGCGCAGAAAAACTATCAGGTTACGTCGCTAGTACGCTGCTGAATTCAAAAAATTTTTTTTAATCTCAATCGGAACTTTTTCTGTAGTGCACGGACTGTGTATAAAAACACTGGAAAAGTTCTGGACCAATATTGATTCCGGCTTCACAATTTGAAGGACAGGAACCGCTGTCACTCAAATAGTGAACATCCACCAATTTTATTACTGTTTTAACGTGTTTCTGTATCTCTGGGTGTCGGACTCTGAGTGGTTTTTCAATTTATTATAAAAATAGCGACCCGCCCCGGCTTCGCACGGTTATAAAATAAACATATAAACAAAATATCAATAATTTAATCTATCAAAAAAAGCATGTCAAAATCTCTTGCGTAGCTTTAAAAATTTAAGCATACAAAGGGACATAGGGACAGAGGAAGCGACTTTATTTTATACTATGTAGTGATATATATAAGGTATCGTGTATTATTGTCGTTGAAGAATATCCATATGCTCCTAATTTTAAAAGTAGCTAAGAAAAACATTTAAATAATTTATTTATTTCTATTAATAGGTAGTTTACGGTAGACAGGGTTAAAATTATTAACATTTTTAAAATTGTTTGTAAGTTATAATTCAAATTGTAATAAGAATAAAACTATTTGTTAAATTAATATTTAAACATTGTGTATACATATAACTAAATAATCAGTTTTTAAAAATATTTCAATATTTGCACACGACAATGTGGTAGAATATGTTGGAAAGCTTAAATAATTTTGTAACAACCTTAACACACATATTCCGCAAATAAATATATTTTCTTTTCTATAAGTTTTGCTTACTTTGGAACTAAAACAATTTTGTGTAAATTTAAAAACATGTTTTGAAACTTCTGTTCCTTTTTACTCTTTTTTAATGTTTTCCCTGTTGTTTTAAAAATGTTTATTTCAAGCCTATGACCTCATGAAGTTAAGTCCAAGATCGGATCACTATACTATAGAAGTGACTACATGTCATCCCGGATTTGATTCCCAGGTCGTGCAACTCAAAATGTGATTTTTTCAATCTATCTTCTTATTAATAAAAATTAATACCTCTTTCTCTTGGCGTCACACGTGAACGGATAGTGTAGAAACTGTTCCATACATACTGTAGGTAGCTATCAATGTCAATAGTAATAAAATTTATCAAATTTTCTAGTATTCTAATAAAACAATAAAAAAAACAAGAATAGAAAAAAAGATAAATTTTGGGGTTTTCCCAATCCCCATGCTGAGAACTGAAACATAATACAACATTGAAGTTTCATTTTTTCAACCTGAATAGTTTGAGCGAAAGGCACTTCCAAAAAGCAAAATGTGTAACTACCCGTTTGTAACTTCTAAAACAAGAGAATGATAAATATAAAAAAATCTTTTTATATGATAACATTACCATGCAAACTTCCATCAAAAATTGGTTTGAACGAGATCTAGTTAGAAATATTCCTAATCCTTTTAAGATTTTAAATGCGAAAGTTTGTCTGTTTGTTAATTAATCTTTCAAGCAAAAACAGTTGAACCGATTTTCATCAAATTTAGTATAAACATAGAGGGTAACTTGGATTAACACATAGGATAATTTTTATCCTTGTAGTTCCTGTGGGATTACGCAGACAAGACTGCACGCAACAGCTAGTACGTCGTTTTACGTCACTTAATTTTTATATCATGTTACTTGCTACTACGGAACCTTCATTGGCGAGTCCGACTCGCACTTGACCGCTTTTTTTCTCTTTTAATATCCTTTCATTCTGACAACTCTTAGTTAATAAGCAAAAAGTTATAATTAGTCGTCAAAGTGTTTAAGTTGATACCTTATTGAACTTAGCGGTGTTTTAAATAGTTTTTATGGTGTTTTTTTGTGGGCAGTAAACGATTAAACTGTTTTTAATTTAATTAATTATGTTCATTATAGCGAAGCCAAGGTCTGCGGATTGTGAGGACAAAGACCTCGTACTGTTATTTATGATTTGAGGTATTTTTTATTATTTTTATTGCCTATGTAGTACCTACTAGGTCTGGTTTTGACGTCAACTGAGGTTTCGGAGCTATGCTCAGTGTTTCTCTGATATGATCCGTAATTCGGTGATTCGCAAGTGAACGAGAGTAACCGATATAGTTCGGAGAGTCATGAAGCTGAAGTGGCAATGGGAAGGCCACATTGCTCGCAGAACCGACAACCGCTGGGGAAGAAATGTTCTCGAGTGGCGGCCCCACACCGGAGGACGTAGTGTTGGGCGACCTTCCACCCCGTGGACTGATGATCTGGTCGAAGTCGCGGGGAATCGCTGGATACAAGCGGCTGGTCACCGTGACTTGTGGCGCTGTTTAGGGGAGGCCTCCGGCTGATGATGATGATGAGGTTTCCAATTCGATTCCAGGTCAAAACATTCCAATTTTTTTTAAACAATGTTGCCTGGAATCGAATGAGTTACTCGCTTGGCAATAGGTTTGCCACCTATAACATCGTAGGACCAACACCTGGTTGTTCCTTTACAAGGTAGGCAGATCGGAGATACTGGTATAAAGATTCTTAGGCAGATTATAAGTATTTTAAAAATCTAGCTGTATACCACGGCTACGAACACATAATGTAACTAACTGTTTATACGTTTATACGTTCTGTCTTATCTAAAATCTTCAAATTTAACAAATTCTAACCAAAGTTACTCCGTATTTTAAAACAAAGTCGCTTTTTCGCTCTCCGTCCCTGTATCACATGCTTAGATCTTAAAACTACGGTACGATTTTGATGCGGCTTCTTGTAAGAGATAGAGTGATTCAAGTAGAGTTTTATATTATGTACAATACCATAGAAGTTTGTCCACTCGTGAGAAGCTGGGACAGGCTGCTAGTTAGTTGATAATGGAAGTTTTTAATCGGATACTCAAATGTAAAACCGCTTTCTGAAGTAACTTTAGCGACTATACTTTTCTACAAACTTAAAGACGACAGTAGCCAGCGCTGACGTCATAAAGGGGTTGGAGTAGGCAGATAGTATTAGGGCCACTTGCACGATCCTGGTTTAAGTATTTAACACTGAGTTAGCCCCTAACTAGGGTTAAATCACTTTATATTTGACAGTTTAACTCAATATTAGCCGTAACCCGAGAATGTGCAAGTGGCCCTTAGCCATCTAATTTGAACAAGTATTTCAAAATTGTTTGTACATTGTAACAATAATATATTCACAACAATCATTTTATCAAGATTTCGACCCGTTGATGGAGGGGTTAGCGCACACGACTAACACCACCGACTAACTACAAGACTCAGGTTCGATTTCCGACAGGATCAGGTATTTGTGTGAACATTTAGATGTCTGAGTTAGGTCTGGATGTTAAATGAAATTTATATTTGTATAAATTTATGTATTTCTAAGGGCCACTTCCACGTTCCTGGGATAAGTATTTAACACTAAGTTAACGTCTAACTAGCGTTATTTGACAGTTTAACTCTATACAACACGTAATAAAAAAGTATCTTCACGCCCATATCCCCGAAGAGGTAGGTAGAGGCACAACCAGGGCACCCACGACTAGCCGAAGACACTAAGTATTTAACAGTTTAACTCAATATTACACGTAACCCGGGAATACTTAAATACTTTACTAAGCCTTAAGTACTGTTGACCAATAAAGTAAGTTTATTTTGTTTTTATTGTATTTGGGAAATTGATTTACTTTTATAAGTTTTTTATCAAGTAGGCGGAACCACGTGTGAGAACTAGTACTATATTAATGATATTGATTTATTTTTATATTTTATCAAGTAGGCGAAGCCACAAGTGAGAACTAGTATTATATTAATGATACGTGGACAAATTCAATAAAATCACATCAAACGCATTCAAATTTAAATAATTCGAAACCCAAATGTCATTAACATTTGCAATGGCGGAATAATTTCAAATGTTTACAACTTAAATGTTTGTCAAATACTGCTGTAACGACAATTATGTTTGCAACATTAAATTCATTTTAAATGAATTGGAAATCAAATAAATGTAAATCACTACATTTAAAATAAAGTACTCAGAAACAATGTGAATGCAATACAAAATCTCGTAAACATAAAACACGACTACGTAAAATCATTGTCTAGTTCTTTCGGCCTTAACGTTAGTGTTTGCGATTGTCGTGTTCCGAACTCGACCTTGAGGTATACTTGCACATGTGGCTTTATATTACATTCCGATCCGGTGGTGGTTTTTAAATCTAAATACGTAGATACGTCACAAGAATCTTTGTATAACATATCAATATGAAATAAATATATTTTATTATTATTATTATTAAATCTCTGGCACGTATTATCTGAGGCAGTGATGGTGGTCCCTTCTGTCTTCGGAAATGTACATAAAAATGATTAAGGGATAATGTATGATTGCAATGGTAAAATATTTTCAATTAAAATAATTGCCTTCCCCACCAAAGCAACGCACCTGGAACATCTGTGTTGTCTATATTGATGATGTAAAAAGCAAAACTGGTTGGCTATTTATCTAATAATAAATAATATGAGATGCGAAAAACAGAAAAAGTGTTTCTTCATGTAAACATTTCAGCTTCATCTCTATAATCAAACCATTTTTTTTTCATTGACCATTTTAATCATAAATAACGAAATAATCAACACAGATTCACATACATTAATTGAAAAACAAAAGTAACCGCACGCCCATATCCACGAAATATAGGCAGAGTTACAAATCATGGCACCTACGACTTCACGAAGGCTCTAAATCCCACAATGTGATAGTTCGCAAGCCAATAGCCAAACGGACGCATATCCTGGACAATGTTTTTTTAATAGAAAACTGAACTGAAACACATACTTTTCTTAAAGTTGGCTGACCTAAAGATCGAACTCGACTGTCATGAAGTCCAGTACCGGAACGCTAGACCACAGAGGCGAGGTTTGAGGTAATTTTTTTATGATATTGGAAGGCAAACAAGCAGACGGTTTTCCTGATGGTAAGAAATTCACGCTGGCTAAAGACACCAAAGGTGGTAATGGTGCGTTGCCAACCTGAGGGTGGGACCCTCTAAACTGGAACACGTCATGACGTTACGTTACGAAAAGATAAAGCGGTGGTACAAATCCGGGTGAGTCGCTGCGAAACTCTTCCACCTAGTCAGATGTCACACTGTTAGTGACGGTAAGCCTATGCATATGGTAGGAAGGCAGAATTCTATTCTGCAAAAGGAACCCGGACCAACACGGGAAAATTAATTTCAAATCAACTTTTTGTAATTTGTGTAACCATCTACCCGAAATGATGATGGAAGGTATCTTCAAAAAAAAGGATCTTCACGCCCATATCCCGAAGAGGTAGGCAGAGGCACAACCAGGGCACCCACGATTAGCCGAAGACACACAATGTGATAGGTGGCAAGCCTATCGCCAACCGGGCACATTTCCAATCCCGACCAACATTTTTTTTATTAGAAAATTGGACAATTCCAATTTTCTTTTTGTTGGCCGATCCGGGATTCGAACCCGGGACCTCATGCAATCAAGTCCAACAGCCGGACCGCTAGACCACAGAGGCGATGATTCAAGGTGATTTAATATATTCACTAATATAAAAATACTTGCCCCTAATCGTGCATACTTTCACCATAATGAACTGCTGACTTAAAAAATATGTTTTTTTCGCTCCAGTAGATGAATTTAGACAAAACACTTTCACGTGTTGCTAATAGTCGTGTTTTACGCTTTCTTTAGATTTTTTTAATACGAGCCCATTTAGATTACTTTTACATTTCGCCTCTGTGGTCTAGCGGTTCAGTTATTGGACTTGACTGCATGAGATCCCGGGTTCGAATCCCGGGTCGAGTAACAAAAAGAAAGTAAGGTTTCTCTAATTTTCTTATTAAAAATAATGTTTGGGATTGGAAATGCGCCCGGTTGGCGATAAGCTTGCCACCTATCACTTTGTGGGACTTAGTGTCTTCGGAGATGAAGAGATGTGAAAATTCCATAGCTTGTTAGTAGGTAAGTAGTCGAACAGTTTTGACTCTTAGATCATATTAAGTTTTATCCACGCTACAATGTCATTGGAATAGAATTGATTTAATAAGTCTGCCATAGCAGTGCTCCCGACTGTCATATTCTGATTGCAGTGTAAAAAAGTAGTTGATTTACTAAAGGCAATTCTAGCCTTAGTAAACGCAAAATCAGTATTAGGTATTTAAAACTCTACACAATAAATATATAAATAATACACAAATGTTACCCGTTGGGAATCGAACTCGACTCCCGCTATAAGCGGGTTTACTTAAGTGTGTCCGATACCCCCTTTCACCGTCAAGACGGTCATATTAAACTTTTTTACTGACAATATGAAAGTGTGCCTGGTTCCTCCACTTTCATTTTCCCTTTTTTTCACAAACACGCCTATTTTGGAGACTTTTGACACCACGCTCGGATAGTGCCCAAGCGATGTGTTATTTAAAAATATTTTTTACTTAAATCCATGTGTATGACGTACCTATTCTTAATTAATATTAAAATTCTAAATTTTCAGTGACCACTCGCAAAATCAAAACCTGTAGCTAAGAACTATCCCGATCACATCAGCTTCCGAACAAAATCCACATCGAAATCGGTCAATTCGTTCATAAGTTACGATACCACAGACAGACACACACAGACACGTCAAACTTGCAACACCCCTTTTTTCGTGCTGGGTTAAAAACTCCAAACAAGTTAATAAAAGCGATATCGCGTCTGATTCAAGCGACCTTGCGGACATATGCACCGGTTATTTTAGATTCAATTATATAAAGGAAATGCCTACATCCGGCGAACGCGATAAGTGACTGGAAATCTAAATGTTTGATTAAAATGTCTTCTATCTACTTGATTTATAGATAATGGTTCAGGCTGGCTGATAAATGCAGTATCAAAAAAAATATTTATAATGCAGAATTAGACCGGTTGTTTTTAAGCAATATTTTCTTATGGCCTCTGTGGTCTGTCATTCCGTGTTGGTGATAACTACATGAGGTACCAGGTTCGGCTCTCAGGTCAGAAAATTGGAAATGTTTTTTTTTTAATTTTACGTATTAAAATAAATATTTACTTTCGTTGCTCATTGTATCACTCGTGTACAAATGGAATGATTCTGCTACATAATATTTTTGTTGTGTCAGTTACTGTCAGAAAAAAATTCGTAGTTAGAGCAGGACAACGTGTGTCGGATAAGCTAGTTCTATTTTAAAATCGTTACATGGGATTGGATTTATTGTCCGATTAGTTTACCTTTAAATAATCGTGGGTATATTTTTTTACTTCTGCGTACCTCTTTGGTGATACAAGCAGGAAAATACTTCTTTTGGTTCATGTTTGTCGTTCTTGTCCAAAAGAAATTAAAGAATATGTATCAAAGTGCATAAAAGTTAATTTGATAATTACGGTAATGATTAGGCGGCTTTTCAGGTGGTGTGAAACAAACCACGACTATAGAAGCCATTGATGTTACTGGTGCGTCACTATATTAAGTTTGAAAACTCTTGAAGTGTATAAGTCTAAGCAAACAAATGTATAAACCCAAAACTTGTGGCTCAAATCTCGTAAAATGAACCGAACTGGGATCAAAAGCCTAGTCTTTTTATATTCTAACTTGATGTTACCTATGATTTTATATACGCGCTGTGGTGACTTTTCATTTTTAGTGAAAGACAGTAATGATTTTTCCGCAGTAAAAAGCATCCCGGGCTATATCTACTACTATGAAAAAAAAATGCGTTTAGTAATTACGTTTAGTAATTTTTACGTAAACAAACTGACAAAAAAACGACAGGTTGCACTCCGGGAGTGCCAGTACAAGTAAAAACTTAAATATTAACGTTGTGCATTTTTGATATTTTGGAATGGTTAGGGAATAATTTTGCACGAATTGCTTCAATTGTCAGTATGAAGGTACTATTACATGGTGATATATATATAGTATTTATGTGGTTTACTGCGCTATCTTACATTTTTTATCGTTTACAAAAGTATATTTTCAAGTTATTATACATTTAGGTAACTTTTATCGATACGTTTCATTTAATATCATCTTGTCAAACAAACATTAGCGGCCAGCAATAGCCTCCTGTATTGTAGGTGCTGAAAGTGGACACAAATGGAAAAATAAATTTGTGTCCACTTTGCGCACCTGCCAAAAATACCAATTGGTGCTCAAAGTGGACTAGGCTAGGTGCCGAATATGCAGGTGCCGAAAAACTGGGTGCTCAAAGTGGACTACCTCTACACAAACATGACAACGCGAACATTGGCGCAAGCGCCCTCCGCTGTCTTATGAATTTTCGATCAGGTCACGTGTCCTCACGCGAGTTTAGAAGTTTTTACCCATTCCAATAAAGGTGCGCAACGCCGCTAAAGAAGTTTCACTTCAATAACTAATAATCCCCGTTTTAGGTTCCGACTCTTGTAGAAACCACGAAGCATTAGTTTATCTTTAGAAATATTTCATGTACAGATTTAGTTTTATTGCTGTTTTATCATATGTAGATGACAAATATCATGCCGCCTACGAATTTATAAAAACGTTTAATTATACCAGTTTGAAAAGATATATTTTAATATAGCGGACGCTCAATATAATTAGCAACGGTCGTTAAATAGACAAATGTGCTGATAGTACCTACCGCCACCCAACTTGCTAAGCAAATAACGATAAAATAAAAATATAAATCTGCCGCCAAACAATTGTGCGATAAGTTTTTTTATAGGAAATGAGGCAAACATATGATTTTGATAGTGAGGGATAAAAGTTAATGAATGTATATCCATAGGCAATGCCACAAATATCAATGATGTTTCTATAATTTAAGATCAGGCATGAGTTAATACTCTTTTTAAGTTTTAATATAATAGACAATAAACGCGAAAGTCTGACTCTTTGTCTCTTACGATTTCACACCTAATCCGGTACACCAATTTTGATGAAATTTGGTATGGCTATAGACAAGGATTTTAGTTCAAACATTTGCTACTCTTTTACAAAAATCAACCCGCAAATTATTATAATGGAGGGTATAAATTTATATGGAAATCTGTTATCTGAAATAAATCCATCTACAAATTTCATTTATGTTTGTTATTGAAAAAAAATTGCAGAACTTAATTCAAAGACCAGATAAATTAAATTATTATGAATTTTTGTATAATAATCTTCTGGGAGAAAAAAACCGCTCAAAAACTTTTGACAACTTGTACAATGTGTTAGGTAGTGAAACTTTGATATTGCCCAATGCAGGGCAAAGTTGTAAAGATCATAGATTATTATTAATTAAGTGAGAACTGAGTTTAACTTTGAATAAGTAAACACCCCATAATGATATTCAGAGCATTTTATGGGGTTAATAAAACTAGTAGTTCATTATTTTGAAAGTTTGAGTTTAATGTTACATTTTTAAGTATCAAGATTGTTATGAAGCGGTCACTGCGATGTTTTAATTTTTTATTTAGTTTAAAATCAATGTTTAACCATCTGATTTTACCGTGTAATAAATATATTTACATAAATTCTTGGGACATACGTCCCATTTTTTTCATGTCAAAACTACTAAACCCATTTTTAAATTGATGGAAATTAAATTCTAGGGAAGTATATAGAGTAAGATGGCGCACTTTTTAAAATTGCCATTTTTTTCCTAGAAAAAAAGAACAAAACATTTTATTCATAAAAGTAGTAGATGTTTGAGTTCTTTTTCTAGAAAATTTAAAAATTCCAGAGTTTTAGCGAGGAGGTTCCAAAACGTAGGACTGCAAAAGTCCTATGTTTTAGGAACACCTATCCCAGATATCCACATAAAATAAGTACGTTCATATATCCTACGAAACTTGTTTGCCTTCTGAATACTAGTTCAAATATAGCAACTTCGTAATCGACTTCAAAAGATGAGGTTCTTAATTAGTTTTGCTATTTGCGATTACTCGTAAAGAAAACCATTTTTAATGATTCTTTCATACATATCTTCACGCCAAGTCCCTTACCGGGTAGGTAGAGAGTATCGAGTGCCAGACCTCACAATCCTGACAAACCTGTCTGGCTTCCTTCACTTTCACTTTTCATACAAACACACCGGTTTCGGAGACTCTTGACACCACCCTCGGATAATATCCAAGTGATCTGATCGTGGAATGTCAACCTTGGTCTCCCCAGGTACCTCCATCCATCCACATTCGCATTGTAAATCTGCTTTGTCAATCTTACATCTGTCATTCTTTCCACATGACCGAACCAGCGGAGCATGCCCTTTCGCATTTTAACACCGACACTTTCTTTCAATCCAATTACTTTCGTTGTATATTAGTATTATTGTATTCGTTTCCATCGACATTTTGTGTACATCGACGACATGGATAACGGCTTTAAAGGTTTTTTTTTGTGATATTGGGAGGCAAATAAGCAGACGGATTTCCTGATGGTAAGAAATTCACGCCGCCTAGAAACACCAAAGATGGTAATGGTGCGTTGCCAACCTGAGGCCAGGATGTTAGGCCTCTAGCAAAAGTAAGTTCACTGGCTACCTTACCCTCCGAACCGGAACACGTCATGACGTTATGACGGTAGGAACAGGTAAGGCGGTGGTACCAATCCGGGCGAGTCGCTGCGAAACTTTTTAGTTCTGATTTATACCCTCCCAAAGTATAAAGATCTTAAAACCCAGGCGGCACCATTTATATCTTCACGCCTCACTAAATTGATTTGCGAGTATTGTTATCCACATTTTCCAAGCTTTCGGTTTTAGGCAGGAATTTATCACAGCAAATGGTCACAGATCATGCTTGATTTGAACTAAGACACTCAATTAATTGGACTCGGTGCGATCAATCTTGGAAAACATGTAGCTGACCGACTTGGCTATAAACACCAAAGATGTAACAGTGCGTTTATGAACGGTAGGTTTGAGATTTTAAGACTTTTCTGGTAGCAGTTTTTGTCATTGGAAAGAAAAAAAGGAGATGATTCCGTAATTACTAGAAATAGGCATCGCATATAGACGTTAAATAAATACGTGTCTGTTTACTTAAGTTTCTTGTAAAAATGCATAATATATTTTACTTTAAATTTATAGGCGGTGCGAATTAAAAAAGCGTGGTTCAAAGATTGCCAAACCTACCCATCAAATTGAAACACGATAAGGGTGAGCATTGACAAAATGGTGACAGAAAAGCTTATGTGGCGGTACCAATACAAGTCTAGGACTTTATCACCAAGACTGCAATAGTTTCCTACTAATAAGCTTAGTAAGACGATGGGGTCATCACATCCAAACTTCAAGTTAAACTAAAAGTTTTTTTATAAATCTTATAAAGAGTTTTGTTATAAATCTCAAATAACAAGTAACTTCAATGTCTATTATGAGTTCCTAAAACAAACCCAAAAATTACCAACGAACAAGCAAACGGCTTTCCTAAATTAAAAAAAAAACAACTGTAAAAAAATAACTCAGATGTGATTTGTGCGTTGCCATCTTTTGGCCGGAATCTCAGACCTCGTGAAAAAAACTTTTACCTGTATACACCTGAGATGTTACTTGTCCGTTGCCATCTTTTAGCTGGAATCTTAGGCCCCGTGCGAACATTTACGGGTAAAGCTACAATCCAGCACGGAACACGGTAGTAACAAACCTAGTTGTGATTGACGGCGCTACACAGCAATGTGCCTACTAGCCTAAAATTAAAAAAGGTTAGCGTACACGCCTAAATCCACCAACTAACCGCAAGGCCCCTTTTATCGATATTTCTCTAAATGTATTTATTATTATGTTTTTAATTATTTTGGGACTTGCAAAATCGTGCTTGGGCTAAATTTCTCCAAATTAAAAAAAATAAAGAAAAAAAATCGCCCTATGCTTTATTTGAACCTGTACCCTTTCGTCTCAAGCCGACGAATGCTCTAACCATATGAGCTACTGAGGGTTTAAGTCCTATGACGAAATTTTTAATAATTCCTTTCTTTACCGTTAACGCAATTTATTATTAGCTTACCACTGGCGATGGTGTCGTCAAATCCCGTCACCCAATTTTTTTAGATCTCTTAGAAAAGCTATCGTTAAACTTATAAAACAACAAGTTCCAAAACGTTCTCTCGTTTATACGGGATTCAATAACTGGTTTCATTTCAAAAGACGCTAACAATAACATAGACTTCATTGTTCAAAACTTTTGTTCAAGTTTGCTTAAACAACATTTATTTTAAAAAAATGAAGCTAATAGAATAACCTAGATGTTTCAAATGTTTAATATTTCAATTTAAACATTGTTTAAACATTAGTACAACTTTAGTTGATAATTCATACTGAAAAAATAGCGAACTACAAGTTCGTCGAGTTCTTACGCCAGATCTTCTCAAAGACCGCTTTTAGGTCCAGTGTCACAGATGTTTTTAAAAATAATTGAAGTTGCTCGCATACTACTATTAATATACAAGTTATTTTGAAAAAATCGGCCCAATGTTCGATATGAAGGGGTAAAGGCTTAAAGGCATTTTAAATATTATATCTACAGTGTAAAAAGAAAGCTAGCGGTCCGACGTCGAACTTGACTTCTTGAGGTCCCAAGTTCGATCCCCGGGTCGGGCAATAAAAAATTAGCAAATATTTTCAGTTTTGTAACAAAACTAACATTGCCCGGGATTGGACATGTGCATGGTTAGCGATAGGCTTGCTTTCTATCACATTGTGGTACTTAGTGTATTCGGCTAGTCTTAAGTGCCCTGGTTGTGCCTCTGCATACTCCTTTTGGGATATGGGCGTGATGATACATTATTAAATATACTTTAATAAACATTTGTTTAAAACTGTCCGCAAAAATGCTTCACTTGTTGTCACGCTATGTCGTACCTAGTAGGAGTCATGACGTCACCAGCCTGTCAATGTGACTGCGGTCGGTGGGAACCAGTTTTATGCTTCGTTTTCTTTATACAACGCATCTCATATTTTGCGTCAGCTAAAAATTATAAATTGTTTTTTTTTTTTCAGTTTTTTTGCAGATCTATCGTTTTTTAAAATTTGGCTGGTGCTTTAGACGTAACCCTGTATACTATAAGTTAGTAGTAATAAATACTAGAAGTTGTTGCATATTCGAAATATTTAGGTAATTTAGTAACTAAAAACAAGAACTTGTGTCCTTCACCAGAGATTTTATAAGATCGCCTTAGATATTTGAAATTAAACAGCAATACAAGTAACATATACGGTGTTTGAATACACTTTCGGTTTTTACAAATTATTAATTATGTAAATGTTATAGCAGTAAGAGTAACGCTCCATAACTGTTACACAAAACTGCGAATAGCAATTACTTATGAATAACAGTTCGTTGAACATGACAACTAACACTAGTCGACTTTAATCATAAGTTTTGTCATAGAATCTTTCAATACAAAGCACGTTGTCTACAAAGTTAGGTTGATTGGTGTAGCTGCGGCATTACCCAGGAGACAACCAACGTAGTCGAAGTTTGGTGTTTAAATTTTGCAATTCTCCCCCATCCAACCAATCACAAAGGCAAATTGCTCATCTTGTCAGGCACCAAGATAAACAATAGTCTGTTTTTCTTAATGCTATCGAGTATGTTAATTTTATTCTGGGTTTGATTTCCTGGTCAGGCCACAAGAGTATTATAATTTACAATTTTTCTAATAAAAAGTAAAAACGTTGGCCAGGATCGGATGAATGCCTGTTTGACGCTAGGTGATATGGCTGATCGTGGTTGTCCTAACCGTACGTAGTACTTCCTATCTCTTTAGGAGTACGGTTGTGAAGATACTTACTCTTATTGAAATAAAAAAAGTAAACAAAATAACCATCTTACTTACCTATATCCTAACCTACAGTTGAAAAATGATCACTTTCAATTTCACGCTCATCGGTCGCTTTCGCAACAATGATATTTAAGAAAGAGTGGCCTTAAAAGAAGGTGTTGACAGAAGGATGAAGAAGGATATTATGCTCTCTTGGTTTGTTCGTGTGGAAAGAATGACAGATAAAAGACTGAAAAAAAAGAAATGTGAAAAAAATGCGAATGGACGGATATGGTGCCTGAGGAGACCAGGGTTGACATTCCATAACCACATCGTTCGAGTTTTATCCGAGAGTAACGTCAAGAGTCTCCAAAACCGGCGTGTTTTGTATGACATAGGTAAGTAATGAATTTGGAGGAAGCTAGGCAGGTCTGCAAGTCGTGTTTATTGATATTTGTCTTTCGATACTCTACGCCTACAGCGAAAGGGACTTGGTTTGAAGATATGTATCAATGTGTGTATCTGATCATCGGACTGTCAAAACTATAATGATCTCTGCACCTTGCTTTGCAACTTACAGCGTGAAGAGGTTCTGAATAGCTTTGTACCACCTACCTAATTACAACTATACTATCTGATGAAGTTATCTCAACTACTAGACTACCAGCATCATGTAATGGGGTCGTCACATCCCAATGTCAAAAACTACAAATAAGTATATTTACTAAAAAGACAATAAAGAACAATTCAGTAGACATATTACGTTTAATTTACTCTTTTTGCTTCATCTACAATAGCAAAACAATCGACCATAAAATTCGCTGTA
>NJDD01000031.1:236505-254751 GCA_002245505.1 Calephelis nemesis
CGACACCAAGTACAAGCATGTCTGCTGCTAGTGGTCTTTGACGGTGTACTCAGTATTTGCCGCGTAATCTTATGGGTGACGTAATGGTTTATAATACCTAATCTGATCATCGCCCTGTCAAAACAATAAATATCTGAGCACCTTAAATATCTGAGCAACTTACAGCGTGAAGAGCTTCTAAATAGCTTTATACCAACTACCTCATTACAACTATACTATCTGATGAAATTATCTCAACTACTAGACTACCAGCATCATATAATGAGATCGTCGCATCCCAATGTCAAAAACTACAAATATATTTACTAAAAAGACAATAAAGAACAATTCAGTAGACATATTACGTTTAATTTCCTCTTTTTGCTTCATCTACAATAGCAAAACAATCGACCATAAAATTCGCTGTACGTGTCCTTCACAAAAAGAGAAAGCCTGCCAGTTTCTAATGCCCCATTTCTAAGAACATTATGTCTTATTTTAGATACAAAAAATAAAATAGCTGCCTCCATAAAAGCAAAGAGAATAGGCAATAAAACTCATCGTATTTGAAGACAAAAGTCATAGCTACCGAACGCAAAAATGTGTTGCCCGTTGTAAAATCTTTTGGACTTTAATACGATGTTGCCCATCTGTGCGTTTTTTCTCATTCACTAAGTTTTGACAGCGGGACAATGGATGTTCTCTTTATTGGACGTAGGACAGTAGCCTGGAGTTTATACAAAGAGTGCTGTATAATTTTATGGTTGTTTTGCATTGTAGAGCTGTTGTAGACTTGTTCTAATGCAATTATTTAAGTTGTTCAATTGTTTGTCTGTATGATAATGACCTAGATTTGAGTATTGGAAATAATTAGTTAGAATGAGAATATTGATTTTTGAAGGCATTTTCCAATTTCTATTTTACTAGGTACCTTTTATAAAGAATATATATAAGAAAATTTTATTCGAAAGGTCAGTGAACAAACACATGCCTCTTTTAGTAATAAGAGATAATAGTAGCGTATAAACACCATAGATGATTTAGGTGCGTCGATCTTCTGTAACCGGTATGTTGAACATTTTGTGCAAGTCTACCGGCTGCCTAACTCTCCGGGCAGGACTCCTTGCGGAGACAACATTTAATAAGAAAATAAAATTTATGATATTTGAAAGAGATGTAGATTGGATTGAAGTAACAGCTTTATACCACAATTTAGTGCTAGAACAAGTGAATGAAAATGTATATCTCAGGACAGCGACACACCTGATATATTTTTTCCCCTTGTTGGTCAAGACTACTTTCATCCGGTTGGTCCAGGCTCCTTTGAGAATAGATCATCTGCCTTCCTGCCACGCAGCTCGTAAAAGGCGACCATAGACTTACTGTCACTAACACCGTGACATCCGACTAGCTAGTAAAGTAACGCAGAGTCTCGCCCCTTACCTATTCCCGCTACCATAACTTCAGTGCTTGCTGTTAACGTATTCCGGTTTGGAGGATAAGGTAATAAACTCACTTTTGCTCGAGTCCCAATATCACGGCCTCAGGTTGGCAGCGCACCATTACTGCCTTTGGTGTCTCTAGACAGCGTGAATTTCTTACTATCAGAAAATCCGTCTGCTCGTTTGCTTTCCAATATCATAAAAAAGCCAATATCATAAATAACAAAATATATGTTGTATGAGCACAGTACCAGAAAGCCATGTACTTTTTCTATAATCTTTTACCTTTAAAAGCGTACCAAATACATAACATACAAAACAATAGCCAACTTCCTACTTTTTGTGTACTGAAAACAAACATCAAACCATATTATTCATATTCGGAATATGTTGATCAAAGATTTTGATTGGTTAATTTATTTACACAGTCTGTCCCCATTTCTCAATAACTGGTTTGACCAGCTACCTAGAATGATATTATTAAACAGGCTCCAAAAGCCTAATGAGTTTTATCAGATCAACGTCGATGACCTAGAATAAGTAACCGCTTTACATATTTGAACAAATTGGCTCGGTGGCTCAGTTAACCTGTTTAAGTATTAATATTAAGCTTAAAAAATGTGTAATGTTCCGTTCCGTCGAATGGTTTTAGTTGATGAAGAAAGTTACTTGACTTGCTTGTTTTTTTTATAACAATTAGGAAAAAATAATACTTATTGAACTTTTCTTTTTTACTTTACCCCCGGAGATCTAGACAAAATTGCAATCAAGGCATCCTAGATCGGCTGAAGATACTAAGTCCCACGATGTGACTGTCAAACCTATTGCTTACCGAGTTCTTATCCATATGTGTATGTATTTGTATATATTAGTATCCTTGACTAACACCAAATTTGAGGTTAAATCCAATTTGTGTAACTTTTATATTTACTTCATTTAATTGTCCTAATCTTCCTTTAATACTCAAGTAATCTTAATCTTAACATTCTTAATCTTAATCTTAACAAAAGTAATCTTAACACCGAATTGCAATGACCTATTTTAATTCATAGCAAGATAAATAAGCTACATTGCTAGATTGTTTGGTACGACTTGTCCAATGAATGTCAAAGCGCTGTTTTAAAAGTTAACATCAAAGGGAGCCGCAAAACAAAGGGTTAATTTTTTTGGGCGTGGCGGCATGTGAAAGGCCAAGAACGATTCTCGGCGCGTATTAGTTTATAGTGCAGTAGCAACCACCGTGACGTCCTGTGTATGTTAATTTGTGTTATTTACATTCATTAATGTTTTAACACGAAAACTATAAAACAGTATTAGGAATTACTAAAATTATTCGTATCGCTTCAGAGTCATAAGTAGTGTAAATACCTATAAACATAACATGCATGTAGAAATTTTATTGAAATGAAGTGAAAAATTAAAAAAAAAAATTCACGCCAATGCCCTCAAAGATTTAGGAAGAGGACACCCACGACTAGCTTTTATACAACCATAAAACTCGTTTATATTCCTAATTGTCTTGCAATATTTAATTAGTCAGTCAGGACGTAACGACTACAATCAGTCGTTATTAGGTAGTTAAATGGTCAGATCCCCTGGGCAAGATCTTTACCTACTCGTGCAATCACATTAAGAGTACTTGCTAGTTGTCGTGTTTCATGCCGGAGGTTAAGTTAACGGTGGGTTGTGCACACTAATAATATAAATACTATTATATACACTATAATAAAAATACCTCAAACATAGAACAGTGATGAATCTGAACATATTTTCTAGTGTCTATAGACGACGATTGAAACTATTAGCCGAACTACCTTTTTTCAAGTAGCTAGGTTAGTATATTGACTTGTGAGTCATAATAACGTAATAGAAAATGATGTGCCAGTCGAAGATGGTGCTATAATAAACTGGAATCAGCCTATTCACTTTTGTCACAACTCATTAATTTCACTTGCGCTATGTATTTTTAATTGTTATATTTCAGCCATTAATAAATTCTGTCTAGAATGGAGTTCTACCAAATATCTATAATTAGAAGTGCAGAAAGTATTCACTCTCGCTCTAAAAAAATCTAAATTGTATTTTTCCGAAAATACTTCCCGAAAGGATATATCAATAATAAGGTCATAAAATTTGTGTTTATTTACTTATTATTTTTTTATCTAAATTATAAGGGACTGTTTCTTGCAAGGCATGTCAGTCCATTTACTTAATACATAGAGTACACAAAACAGGTCATAAATAATAAAACATAAATAAAAATGTATCCATTGTAAAAAAAATGTACACACGTGTAACCCAAAAACTAGCCAGATCATGACAAAATATAAATTCTATTTCTACCGCCATAACGACAGTACTTGCTGTTGACGTGTTCCGGTTCAGAGGATAAGGTAGCCGGTAAACTTACTCCTGTTCGAGGCCCAATATCTCGGTCTCAGTTTGGCAACGCATTATTATCACCTTTGGTGTCTCTAAGCGGCATGAATTTCTTACCATCATGAAATCCGTCTGCTTGTTTATCTTCCAATGGCATTAACAAACGGTACCTCATCAAAATTATGACCTAGATTTTCAATAAAGAATCACCGAAATTGGTTCATGATTGGCCGAGTAATAATAAATATCCCTGGACAAATCACACGAATTGAATCTAACCCCAAAGTAAGCAAATTATATGCTTAAATACTTAAATAGATACCAGAATATACTCGTATTTTTAATAAACACCCAGACCCAGAAATGCAGACATCTAAATGTTCATCACACAATGCCTGCCCCCGTCGGGAATAGAACCCGAGCCTCGCGTTTGGTCGATGTAGTTAAGCGTGTATGTAAGCCACTCGACCAAAGAGACGGTCAAACTCAAACATAACATCAGCAAGATGAACTATCAACATACAGTCGAATTGAAAACCTCTCTTTATTGCAATCGGTTAAAAATTATTTTACATCTGAATGCATTATTACTAATGCAACGATGACTAAGCTTTACTAACGTATAACATATTAACAGTTTTATTTGAATAGATAAAAGAACTGTCTCAGGTCGGTAATAAATCATTAAGGCACTTTGCCACTGAAGTCGGGATATTTTATGATTCTTTTGTTTAAAAACTTTTATTAGCTTACCCAGAAACTAATTTATTCAGGGTCTAAGCAACCTTCGAAGTTGTGTACTTCACGGGACGTTTTAGTATTTAACTAGTTTACTCCTACGACTTTTGTATTTTTATATGTTTTTCCATACAACATATTTTAAAATCTGTACACAGTTTAAAAGCAACATCGAAGCTTTCTTCTTAATTTATAATGGGAAATATATACGTTTCTGTGTGTGTGAATGTTGGTTGTGTATGAATGTGTGTGTTTTTTTATTTGTGAGTAAACGTTGATTTTGGAATTTTTAACATTGAATCCGGAAGACTGCGCTACTATCGGAACAACAAAGATTATGTACTTAGTAGCTTTTAATGTCAAGCAATACGAAGTTTGCTGGGTCGGCTAGTATTGTTACAAATGCGAAAATATGAGTATCACACACACACACAAACGCGCGCGCGCGTAAACACACACATTCATACACACACCAACATTCACACACGCATACCTTTTTAATAGCACCCATAACACTTAATTAGTAAGTTATTGTAATTCTACAACACAAGTCAACCCTTAGTATCAATTAATAATGAAAATATTACTACAGTAAAAACGTACAAATATCCTTGTAATATACTCTGTAACACATGTTTCTGCTAATAAACATCAGACCTTTTTTCAAATATGCCTTAGATTTGGACTTTTCAAATGACTAAAATGTAATTACCATTAGTTCGGTAGCTTTTTCGTAATACGGGTGATATATAGGCAATATAAAATTAATTAAAAGTCGTTCGTTTATCTATGTTAATTTATAAAATGTTTTGAATCTTCAAATATCGTAAAATTTAAGTAATACAATTATAACACCGCTTAGAAAAACTGTCTGAATTATTATAACAATCACAAGAAAATGGTAGTAATTCAGCTACGCCTATAACTATACTTATTTTTTTGACTTATGCTATCTTTTTCAAATTAAACTAAACCAAAAGAGATAGAACATTTTATACGCGTTGAACGCGTTTTATCTACGTTTTCCTAAGAATAATCGTTGGAAATGTCGTGTACAAACTAAACTGACAGCCCTAAACGTGTTTTGTCTCTTTCCATTACTTTTGTTGAAAGAAGATAGCGACAGCTTTAATTAAGTTAAATAAGTGCGCTACAATATGACCACCGTTGGTTTATAAATACCACCAATATATCTCATTATTTTAGCATTTATACTACTACTAGATATTTAACCGCGTCTTTGTCAGATTAAAATAATTACGGTTTTATTAAAATTTCTATCACCCATAAAAATCTTGTAAAAGTGAAGTAAAAAATAGCCCTTGTTTGAGCGCCAATCTTCAATTATATGCACATGAAATTTCATCAAAACCAGTTAGCAATTTAGCCATTAAAGCGTTAGCGACAGACAGATACTGCTCATATTTTCGCATTTGTAACAATACTAGCCAACCCAGCAAACTTCGTATCACTTTATATTAAAAGCTACTAAGTAGGTACATAATTTTTATTGTTCCGATAGTAGAGCGGTCTGCCGAATCAAATGTTAAAAATTCAAAAATCAATGACTATCACAAATAAAAAAAAATAAAAAAAACCTTTTCCAGTGGACACAATTGTGAATCTAAATCATTTTCCAATCCCCTTGAACACACATTTTTTTTAAATCAAAATTGCTCCAGTTGTTTAGGAGTTCAGTGACATACACACGCACACAAGGAATGTAATGTATGTAAAGATTATGCATTTGTTGGAATATCATCAGTCACACGTCAATAGCGTTTGCTGTTGAAGTATACCGGTTCGGAGGATATAGCTTATCCTTAAAAGCTGGTAAACTTACGTTTACTCGGGGCTTGACATCCCGACTTCAGGTTGGCAACGCATCATCACCATCTTTGGTGTCTCTAGGTGGCTTAAATCTCTTACCATCAAGAAATCCGTTTGCTTGTTTGTCTTCCAACGTAATAAAAAATCATCAATGTACAGACAACCTTTTTACAATTTTATAATGTGTATAGATTTAGTTGCTCCTTAAGTTTTCGCCCATGGGAGTTTTCTATCGGCATTCGATTTGTAGAATTGGCTGAGTAGATATTGCAAAGTTTTTCTAGATGTCGTAAAATTTTGTGTTCAATCGAATGGCTGGGAAAATGGATGGTTTGAGAAAGGCGAAAGTTTTGCTTTTTCTTGATTAAAACATTTGTTGAACCTAACATTAGATTTAATCACAGTACAAAACTAAGTTGAAACTGCTGCTATTCGTATATTTCTGAGTCCGAGATTATAGGCCTTTCGCTTAAAGACTAGGCAGCTTATAAAATATGAATAAGTCGTCAAATATTTATCATTAAGACCATGGCAGTCTATCGGCCATTTCCCCTTACCGCGTGGAAAACAATAATGGTGATCACGAACACCATGGTCACATGAACAGCTGGCCTGGAGGTAACAAGCTGTTACCTAGCGTTCACATAACTACCCTAGTTTACCTATCCTGTAACTAAAATAATAACTGATTTTAAAGACCATCAGCGTGCGATAGCGTTGTCACATCCTCACTCCAGAAGATGTATACATAACTGTAAAATGATAATCTACGTTTTTCGTAATGACATACGACAGCGAATAAACCGCATTGCTCTTCTAATGGTAAGAGACAATAACCGATAGTGACACCATAGATGTTGTAGGTGTCGCTATGGCTGGAGTGCAAAGATTAATGTGCAAGTGCTATCTTTCAGACTGGAATATGACATCATTATAGTTAGACTAGATTTAATTTTAGTGGAAGTAATATGTAAGGTGTTAGATCCCGGGCAAATCTTTGCAAAGCATTCTATTACCAGATCCAAGTAACCAATGCTCGCCTTTTACGAACTGAAGGCAAGTGGTCTTGGCTACACTGAGGGTGAGGACCCGGACCTATACCGAGTAAATATATGTATATGTATTACATAAAAGTATTTTTTGTATAATACTAGCGGCCCGCCTCTGCTTCGCACGGTTATGTGATATACATAAAAACCTTTCTCTTCAATTACTTTATCTATTTAAAAAATCAGTTGCATAGTTTTAAAGATTTAATCATACAAAGGGACATAGGGACAGAGGTTGCGACTTTGTTTTATACTATATAGACTACGGGCCCATGCCAAAAATAGATGGGTCATATGAACCACCAGGTGACGTATATAGGACGATATAAGAGCATTAAATAATAAGATTCAGCACTATGCCGTCACCTGTAAGCTGTCCAACTGAGTGCAGGTGAGAATTCAAAAGTGCAGGTAGAGTAAGTCCGTTTTGGTCACTTATTTTTGTACTATCTTATTATTTAATGCTCTTTTATCGTCCTATATACGTCACCTGGTGGTTCATATGACCCATATATTTTTGGCATGGGCCTGTAGTCTAATATACTATGCAGTGAAGACACGTAAACCACAAAATGTACATAGGTACTCATACTAAGACACCATAACAAATGTTAATTACATTAAAGAGGTCTAAGTAATATAAAGTAATGGCATTTTTCCAAGCTATTAAAGAGCTTTGAGGGTTATTAAGGCAAATTACGTTTGGAGGCGAAGGCAATCAATATTTGTAATGATCACTGATGAACCCGGAACCGTCTACAAATGATTGAGGCTTCCGAACAACCGATTAGGTTTGATTTACTGCCTTCGAGGTGTTACTGATCTGAATTTGAGTACCTGAAGCTTTAAGATTAAATGTACTGGTGATGTTCTTTGTTTAAACGTGTTTTTATGGCAATGGTAGGCAAACAAGCAGATGGATTTCCTGGTGGTAAGAAATTCACGCCGCCTAGAGACACCAAAGGTGGTGATGGTGCGTTGCCAACCTGAGGCCGGGATGTTAGGGATATAAGGCTTAAAATCATGACGTTGTGGCAGCGGGAATAGGTAAGGCGGTGGTACCAATCGGGGTGAGTCGCTGCGAAACTCTACCACCTAGTAGAATGTGACGTTGTTAGTGACGGTAAGTCTATGCTCGCCATTTACGAGCTGCCTGGCAGGAAGGTAGTAGGTAGACAAATTTAATGACAAAATTGCTTGAGTGTTTTACGAGGGTTGTATTAAGAGTCTCCGAAAGCAGCGTGTTTTTGTATGAAAAGAGTAATGAGTGTGGAGGAAGTAAGGCAGTCTGTAGAAATGGTAACAATGCACTAGATACTCTCCGCCTGCACTGGAAGAAACATGACGTGATGATATAATATATGTTTGTGTAAGTAGGTATGTATTATTTCTAACTTGTAACATTGTGTGTGTAATATGATACCAATACTCGTATCAAGAATATTTATCTGCATCATTGCCAAACATATAAATATAAATTTCAAATGACTTTGAGAGCGAACCCCTCTAAGCAAATACAGAAAATACAACAAATGTAAGTAAAGTGTATAAGTGAATAATCGTAACGATAAAATTGTACCAAGTGCCGACACCAAAACTATTGAATCATTATTAATATATAATGAGAACCGGCGTATTTGTATAAAAAAGTAATGAATGTAGAAAACTGACTTATTTTCGTTACTTTCTGCCTTTAAGACAGCTAAGGCTAAGCTGTGTCAAAATCGGTTTAGCATTTTGTCTATGTAACTATAAAATAGTATGTGTAGTATAATACTTAATGTTTTTGTTAATGCATCATTGGCAAACTTATAAATATAGAAATATAGATTTCATATGACTTCGAGAGCGAACCCCGCAAAGCAAATAAATTGTAAGTAAAAGTGTACACTTTTACAACTATTTTATAATTATACAATTTACACTCATACAAGTGAATAATCGTAATAATGAAATTGTACCACGTGCCGACAACAACACTATTGAATCATTATAATATACCTAAATTTGAATCGGCATATCTGAGTTAAAAGAGATTCTCTTTTAATTCAATGTGGAGAAAGCTAAAGAGGTTTGCAAGGATCGTAATGATTGGCACTCGATACTCTCTGTCTACTCCGTAAAGAATATGGCGTGAAGATGTGTATGTATGTAAGTATGTGTGTATGTATGTATGTATATAAATATGTGTATGAACAAACAGATGTTGCCCGCGGCCGCGGTTACGACCGTGTTTTGAAGATAATTAGTTCTCCCGCGGGAACCCGTTTGTATAACGGGATAAAAGTATCCTATGTCGCACTCCAGCTTCTATTCTAAATTCATTATAGAAAGATAGGTCATGATTCAGAGGTGGTCTCATATCAATTTTATCTGTGGTACAAATTAGTGGTAAGGGCATGAACATGAAAATACACTATTAAGTATAACTCAAAAACAATTAGTAGAATGACGATAAAAAATATCTAAGACCATTTCTTTCTTTCTTTCTTTCTTTAGGTTTTGGCTTTCACGTTAGTATTTAGCCATTAGTCAAGTAGAAATTTGCATCAAATTTTATATCAGTTTTGATCAATTATAATTAGTCATCAGTCATAAGTCGTCAGTAAGTCATGTCAGGCTCTTGGGTAAAGCGGCGGCCTCATTACACAAGCTCATGTAAGGAGATTTGGCGGCAACGAGGAAATACATGATACGCTTATTTCTTATTGATTATTTCATTTGTGCACTTTCACTGAACAAAATTGTACAAAATGCCACCAAAATTGACTAATTTAACTTAATATTAACACGAAATTTAATAATTATGAAAAAACTTCGACCATCTTTTCTCTCGATGGCGCCAAAACTCCCAGGACCATTTCAGAAACATAATATTCTGCTATTCAAAAAAAGAATTACCAAATCGCGACGTGCGCGTGGTATAGTTGGAATCAGTTATTGCAGTTTTATTTTGCTTAATTATGCATTTATACGGATGGTTAAATTTTGCTACCACTAGTAAAACATGTAAGATTTTATCAACCATAATTTAGGATACATACGTACAAATCGTTATTTAATGTGAAAAAAACAACGTTCGGTTTAGTCTTAATTACCAGTTTACTATGATTTATAATGCTGGAATAATTTTAAAGCGAAGCCTTCGAAGGGAACAGGTTAAAATGGCCGCCGGCGCTAGCCTGAGTTGTAAGTTTGTTCACATGGTATGAGATGAGTTAATTTCTAATACCATAAATGTATTGAAATGAAGTATTAAAATTCATAGAATTGATGGTTTATGGGCAAGTAGACCAAGTAGCCGTAACACATTGTGGACGTCTCACTTAATTAATGAAAAATTACGTCGATTTTGGCCTCTAGGTGTTATGGTCATCTTTTTTCCCCATAATTCTCAATAAAAAAAACTGTATGTATAGGTCCCAGGATTTTTTTTTTAGCCAAATATAAGTTAGCTTGTTAACTATCACTGCGGCTGTGAATATGAAATACAGTTAGACGAGACTCACCTAGATTGGTATCGCCACTTTACCAGTTTCAGAAACCCATGAATAAAAGAAAGGAAAAAAAAAATGATTTATTGACAGACTAAAACTTACCACACACAGAAAAATAAACTAATAAAAAATATTATGGTGGCAGTTACGCACTAAATACACTTATTTTAAGTTATCTCTATCTTCTTTTAAGGCTAACTAATATATAGAGACAAAACAAGTTTAGTGCTTTTAGATTGTTTGCATTCGATATGTTTAGAGACGTTTAAATAAGTATAAAACTAAAACAGTCTATTAAATAATTATGATTATTTAAGTTTGGTTCTCACTATAATATCAGACTCCTATTGTACGATTTTCAAAATATAGACACATCCCAATTATCTTCTTTTAAGTAAGTCTATTGTATCTTATTTAAACTTACATATAGTATGACAGTTAATACCTAATCTATCTCGAATGGCTATAAGCTGTTTAATTTTTCCTATATGAATTGATCTTATCCCAGAGTAAGCAAATTTTATGCTAATGTCACGAAAGTTAGTCATCGGTACTAATACATATACACCTGAATAGATTCCACTATTATTGCATAAACACCCAGACCCGGAAACATAGACATATATGTATGTTTATGACGCAAATGCCTGCTTCATTCAGGAATCGAACCCGAGTCTTGGGGTTGATCACATAAAAATTTTATTCTATTTTTTACATGCATTGATGTAAAACAAAAACTTATTATATAAGTTTACAAATACCATGATTCGTAACGTCCGAGATACTATTAGGCAAGGTGGTAGAGCTTTGTAACCTTTTCCCGTATTTGTTCCTGTCACTATAACGTCAGTGCTCGCCATCATTGTGCTCATATTTCAAAACACTTAACACTCTAACTTCAATTAAGCCACGCATCATTACCTATATCTTATAATTTGTCTATTATTACCATAAATACAAAAGAAAAGTATACATTCTTAAGTCTAAACTGCGTAAAAGGATAGAATTACTAAAAAATAATTATCCGAAAAATTAAAATAAACATTGCTAATGTATTTTACATTTAAATTTAATATGCGGAAAGAATAATGTTTTTATGCAAATGCCAACGTTTATTTTAATTATTTCCTAAATAGGCAGTAAAACGTTCAAAGTCACCGCAAGGAAATTGTCGAAAATTTATTATTATTTTAGTAAATGCCTTTTAAGCTTGCATTAACTACGTAATAAATATCATTAATATAAAATGTTCCAGTCTATGTATTTTAGCTTTTAGAGCAGATTATTTCCCGTGTTGGTCCGGGTCTTCTATACTGGTTATACCATTCACCGTCGCTTGGCAGCTTACAAAATGTAATCAAAGGTGGAATATATCATTACCAACTAGGTCACTGTTGTAGAATACTCTGGAGCAACTTGCACTGGTAGAGACCAACAGTCTTACCTATCCCTGCCACCTGTCCAGATGGAAGGGTAGCCGACAGACTACAAGATAACGACTTACCTTCAACAGCTATTGTACATCAATACAAATATTATTTTAATGTGAAAGTGTGTTTGTCATATTTCATATGACATACAGACATGACAACTTAATCAGACATAGGTAATGGTTGTAAACTTTAAACTGTCACTGTCTTCTTTTAATAGAAACAAAAGAAAGATAAAACAAAAATAAAATTAAACTTTCTAATAGTAAGAAATTCACGCCGCCTAGAGACACCAAATGTGACACTGATACGTTGTCAACATAGGCCGAGATGTTAGGCCTCGAGCAAGAGTAAGTCTACCGGCTACTTTAGCCTCCGAACCGGAACACGTCAACGGCAGGAATTGGACGTTATGGCGGCAGAAATAGTTAAGGCGGTGGTTCCCATCCGGGCGAGTCGCTGCGAAACTCTACCATCTAAGTGGATGTCACGGTGGTGTTAGAGACAGTTAGACTATGCTCGCCTTTTACGAGATGCCTGGCAGGAAGGCATATAGTCTATTCTGCAAAGAAGTCCGGACCAATACGGGGAACATAATCTTTAGGTCAACCAAATAAGTTTCCTAAAAAGGCGAACTATTGTTATTCTCCACCAGTCAATCTATTGATCAACGAAGAATATACTTCCACTTTACGTCATTTTCTCCAAAACATTTCAACCTACGTAAGTTGTATGTACAATTGCCGATTGTTCCCTCGTTAACACGAATCATCTTACAAGATGCCGACGTCAAAGAATCGTATTACATACAGGAGCACATTAGGTCTGAACAAAGCTTGAACAATGAACTATATGAGGCATGCCGTTAATTATAAACAAACATGCCGCTGTGTAAAGGGCTTAAGAGATAGAGGTTTTTGCAAAGTATTTAACAAGGCCGGGAACACACGACGGCCAGACCTAAGTCACTTCATAAAACCCGAAGCTTTCTGAGAGAACATTTTAAGTTATGATAAAATCTTGAGGGCTTGTACGACATACATACATACATATCTTCACGCCAAGTCCCTTACGGGGTAAGGCAGAAGCTATCTAATATCTTTTGCGAAATCGGGATAATTGTAGTTTTAACATAAGAAGAGACGATTATGCTCTAAAGGTTAAAACTACACTCGTGTACAGCTTATTCGAGTCAAGTCTACTAACAGTATTAAGTATAATACTATTTTCCTTGAAAGCTGAGAGAAGTAACAAAGCTGATAAATTTTAATATACGGGTATAGCCACGGGCAACGTCTAGTACCTTCATAACAATAAATAATAGGAAATACTGTGTTATCTCTTTGTCTGTAAGAGGCCACTATGATGCCGGCATAATGACTCTGCCTTGTTCCAGTTCAGAAGGTAGGGTCGGTAGACTTACACAATAGGCCTAACTATGTAATTTATTTAAAAACACTTGTACTTTCCACAATATATTTTATTATTTTTTATTTTTATAATTTAGCCAACCGGTTTCGCTATACAAGCATCATCAGGGCTATATAACAACTAGAGTTGTTATATAGCCCTGATGATGCTACAACAACTACGTATCTAGAGTTGTTATATAGCCCTGATGATGCTACAACAACTAGAGTTGTTATATAGCCCTGATGATGCTTGTATAGCGAAACCGGTTGGCTAAATTTTAAAAATAATAAAATATATTGTGGAAAGTACAAGTGTTTTTAAATAAATTACATCAAGAATGGAATTCCACCAAGCTCCGACGATATTATCGTCGGAGCTTGGTATCAGGGCTATATAACAACTAGAGTTGTTATATAGCCCTGATGATGCTACAACAACTAGAGTTGTTATATAGCCCTGATGATGCTTGTATAGCGAAACCGGTTGGCTAAATTATATTATTATTACTTATTATATACTATACTTATTATATACTATACTTATTATATATTAAGAAGTATAGAATCTAGGCCTAACTATATCGGCCATAAGGCAGCGACGCACCTATAATATCTGTGGTGTACATAGACAACGGATACTCTTACAGAAGAACCGTGCGTTTATTCGTTGACCTCTCACTTAACAAAAATTAAGCAAATAGATACTAAAAAAGTTAGCTGTATAGGTAATATTTTCAAGCATCTAACTTTATTTTACCGTAAATATTTACCTAGTTTCAAAGGAATGAAGTAGTTTCAACTTGTTATTAACGACGACTTCATGACTTGTGACCTTCGTGAACGTATATGTTTGAAGTTTCATATTAATTACTAAGTATCAACCAGCACTGTTTCAAACTTCCTGCCTGTAAACTTGGTCTGTGGAGAACAAAATCGATAATTATAAGAATTTACTTTCAAAATAAAACATTATCCAGACGGCTGTAATCGTGCCCCAATTACGCCTTCCACAAAGGTTCCTAATCCTGCCGTAATAATCACGATGTTCTAATCCAAAGGATAGGGTTCGGCTACCCTACCCTGCGGACCAGAACCGGAAGGTAGAATAGCCGGCAGACTTGCTCAATAGGCCTAAAATCCCAGTCATTATAGATCTACGTGTCTTCAAGACGTATGGATTCTATGAGCCACGGCTTTCTCATACAAACACACACAAAAATTATTATGTTTTTTTTGTTTGTATTTTAGAGATATTTTAGTTTTGTAGCTGATGCCTTACCTATTTTAACTGATATTCTTTTTTGAGCAATGTTGGTATCTGTAGCAGATACAATGTACATAAAAATTCTCAATATAATAAAAAAAAAACTATTTTTTAAATTATTTTTTTGTAATATTAGAATGCATATATATGGTTAACTTAATAGACACAATAGCTGTTAATTATATGTTGCCAACTTAAGGCCGGGATCAAAACCACGTGGTAAAGTAAGTTTCCCGGCTACCATATCCTCCAAAAAGAAACACTTTTACACAATTACTGACCTTATAATATCAGAGTCTTTCGAATCTTTCAGTGTTATTATAAGAAAGAGTATCTCCTAGCCTGGATCCTGTAAGAGTTACGTAAAGACGTTGGCTAACGTTGAATTTATTTTTAAAAATTTTCACACCCATATTCCGGTAAAAATAGACAAAGGCACAATCAGTGTACCCACGATTGGCCAAAGACACTAAGACATACTCGTAATTATTAAAAACATGTCTCTGTGGTCTAGCGGTCCAGATGTTGGACTTGACTTCATGAGGTCCAGGGTTCGATTCGATGCCCTGGTTGTGACTCTGCCTCTTCGGGGATACGGGTGTAAAGATACTTTTTTATTGAAAAAACGTATTTAGAGATGGGAGGTCGAACCCGTGACATTGTGTAGTTAATACCAACAGCGACACTATACATATGTACTATGTATATACCGCTATTAGACTATTAGACCGCCTGGTTGGTCGAGTGGCTGGCGTACACGCCTAACTACACTGACTAACCGCGAGGCTCTGGTTCGATTCCCGACGGGGGCAGGCATTTTTGTGATGAACATCTAAATGTCTAAATTTCCGGATCTGGGTGTTTATTAAATTTATTCTAGTATCTATGTAAGTATTTCTATGTATTAGTATCGTTGACTAATACCCATAACACAAGCATATAACTTGCTTACTTTGGGGTTAGATTCAATTTGTGTGACTTGTCCAGGGATATTATTATTATATACACAACAGGGGCGATAAGTTATATATAACAATATCAAACTGCATGTTTATTTAGTATAACAACAGAAAGAGTTGTTCAAGATGTTTCAGAGCAATGAAGTAGTTTTAACGTACAGGGCGACTAATTACTCAATGTTGTTAACGGTGACTTCATGACTTGTGATCTACCGTTTGAAGTTTACCGTCAACTTGAACTGAGTTCCAAACTTACTACCTACGAAGTTTGTCTTTACAAAATGTATTAGTTATGAGAGTTTCATTTACTTATGTTATTCGCCTCTATGGTCTAGTAGTTGAATATTGGAGTTGGCTATATGAAGTCTCAAGGTCGATTTTCGGGTCGAGCAACGATTTTCTATATTCTAAAAATTCTTGCCTGGGATTGGATGAGTGCCCACTTTCTCCTATTACATTATGGGACCTAAGTAACTTCAGCTAGCCGTCAGTGCCTCGGTTGCATCCTACCTATTCTAGGATATAAGTGTTAAGATATGTATTTGTTTTTAAGTATTTGATAAATTAGATTAATGAACTCTTCTGATGAAAAGTGAAGAAGGTAGCCAAGGTGAAACTTATTTTATAAAGCTTTTCTCTCCTTCTAGTTCAAAAGTTATCATACAAATATGGATAATTTCTATCTGTACCTTTCGTCTTTCGGTTAAAAAACTTAGTCAATGTAACACAGTCTGCTTGTTCAAATTCCTTTGTCCATTTTCATCAAAATCCATTCGTCCGGATGGATTTTGACAAAAAGTTATTAAATTTATTTTATTATTTTAGATTTTCTAGAAAAAAGTAGCCTAACTTATTCCTTGTTACCAGCCAGTAAAAGTCCCATCAACAGCAGTCCAGCGATTTCAATGATTAGATGAAACAAACAGATAGACTGATAAAGAAAAAAAGTTAAAAATGTTAGTTTGGCATATGTACCGTGCACAATTAATTAAAAAAAATATTTTAATATTACAAACAAACACAATTAAGATTTTTTAAGTGAAGCAGCCCCTGTGAATTCGAAAGTAACTTCTTTTAACTTAATTTCATTTACGTAATAAATACCACTTCACGTGGTAGTAAACAAAATGGAATACTATAAAGTTGAAACACAAAAACAACTGTTTATCGGCCACCAGCAAATGAAACGAGTGTCAGAGTGCCAGACTATTAAATAACTCGATTTATGTCTTGAACCATTTAACTTCTGAAGGTTTAATGTGCCGCTAACTTGTCTGAAGGCTTTACGTGTTTCTTTCTAAAGAGATGAGAAAGCATTTTTGCCAATGACAATCCTGGTGCTAAATGGAAAAACTAAGCATCTGTAACTTAAAATGTTTTTGTTTGCATTATTTTTTTTATGACATTGGAAGGCAACCAAGCTGACGGATTTCCTGATGGTAAGAAATTCACACCACCTAGAGACACCAAAGGTGGTAATGGTGCGTTGCCAACCTGAGGTCAGGATGTTAGGCCTCGAGCAAAAGTAAGTTTACCAGCTACTTTACCCTCCGAACCGGAACACGTCATGACGTTATGGCGGCAGGAATAGGTAAGGCGGTGGTACCAATCCAGGCGAGTCGCTGCGAAATTCCACCACCTAGAAAGTGATTCTGACACTAAATAGAAAAACTAAGCATCTGTAACACAAAATGTTTTTGTGTGCATTAATTAAGTTTATTTTTACCTATCTTAAAGTTAATTTAAAATTTTAAGTTATGCTTGCCTAAATGACAACTTAAATATTGTATTTAAATTGCTGTTGTAAATATTTAATAAAGAGCTAGTGATAATCCCGGGTCGGGCAACAAAAAGAAAATGGGGTTTTCCCAATTTCCTAATAAAAAAAGTGTTGCTCGGGATTGGATGCCTCTGGCTACCTCTTCGGGGATATAGGCGTGAAGATACTGCTATAGTTAGTGATAATCAAAGTTTTGTATAATCTATATATTATTAATACGTTATGCCAAAACTTTGGTCCACTTTTTAAGAAAACTGTTTGGACGAAGGAGCATAAAATTTTGCACACTTATAGTTTACATGTAGAAGTGCAGAGAGCTAATGTTTTTCAATAATAATGCTTATAAAGTACATTAAATCAATTAATAAAACATAACTCACACTTCCATGCATTTGACGTACACAAACAAATATTATATATTGATATATAATATAATTATTTTTATATTATATAATTTATTGATGATAACGATAAAAGATCACAGAAG
>NJDD01000031.1:255652-274935 GCA_002245505.1 Calephelis nemesis
AATGATCCTACTGAAAAAGGATCGTGTCCTTTCAATCAACATAATGGTCAAATAACTTTAAAGACAATTCCAAATATAAAAAACTAAATATACAAGTCACACAAATTGAATCTAACCCCAAATCAAGCAAATTATATGCTTGTGTTATGGGTGTTAGTCAACGATACTAATACATAGAAATACTTAAATAGATACCAGAATAACCACGTAAATATTTATTATCAACTAAAATTAATTGAATTTCAAATAAATCATGTTCGAAAGTAATTTAGCTAAACTTAGGATAAAAGGTGGAATCCTACAATACTGACGTACTTACGGCTATCGTGGAGGATTTAGATTCTGTCTTTTGATAACTGGATTCTTGCGGGAGATAATATTAACACGCAAGTTAAATTATGGGTGCTTAAAACGGAATACGCGATATACAATCAGTAAATTATTGAAATACCTGATGAAGTATTAATCAATATTTCAATTATTTTCAACTATTGTGTAAATTTCTTTTTTTTAATGATAATGGAAGGCAAACAAGCAGACTGATTTCCTGATGGTAAGAAATTCACGCCGCCTAGACACCAAAGGTGGTAATGGTGCGTTGCCAACATGAGTCCGGGATGTTAGGCTTCAAGCGAAAGTTAGTTTACAGGTTACCTAACCCTCCGAACCGAAACACGTCAACGGCAAGCATTGGACGTTATGGTGGCAGGAATATGTATGGTGGTGGTACCAGTCCGGGCGAGTCGCTGCGTAACTCTACGCAGCATGCTCGCCTTTTCCGAGATGCCTGGCAGGAAGGAGCTGCAAAGGAGCCCGAACTAACACGTGGAAACTTTACGGGGAACTACACGTTCAACTATTGTGTAAATTTCTTGACGTTTTTAAATTTCATATTATTAAATGGAAAATTTGACAAGCTGGTGGATGGATATGACACCAAAGACGTCAATAGTGCGTTGACATCGAGAGACGTTAAACGTTTTACCAAACTACCTATCAAACGGCTACCAAACTATTCAGGTTTCGAGGTTGAGATAATAAACTTCGTCTTATCCTCAGGTTGGCAACACACGTGGCTATAGACGACTCTGTTTCATGCCATGTAGAGATCTGTTCGTTTCTTCACCTTCTTATTATACTTACATATACATATACTAGCGGCCCGCCCCGGATTTGCACGGTTATGAAATATATATGAAAACCTTCCTCTTCAATCACTTTCTCTTTTAAAAAATACCGCATCAAAATCCGTTGCGAAGTTTTAAAGATTTAAGCATACAAAGGGACATAGGGACAGAGGAAGCTACTTTGTTTTATACTATGTAGTGGTGATACATAGGTCTAGGATCCTTTGCAGTCTCTAATAACTTCTATCTAAGGAATTTTACGAACGCATTGCCCTTAAATGGTTACAAGATTTATTTTATTAGAAATAAGTATTCTGCTTTTTATGTATATCCAATATCCATCAAAGAGAAGTGTCTATCAGACACTTTGCAGCAGATGACCCTTTTGATAGTCAATTATAAAGTTTATTTCAACTATTTGATAGTTTGCGCACTGTTTTTAGCATTCCGTAGCCGAATAAGCAAGAACCAGATCCTTCATTGGTTCGAAATATCTGTTTCTCTATCCGTCCGTATGTTAGAGCAATTTTACTCCCAAACTATTGAAACTCCATGGTTGAAGTATTCGCTGAGTACTTTGAGATTTTTATAAAAAATTAAAAACAGTAAGCGCTTTCAAAAATTTGAGCTTATTTTATGCGTCTTGAACAGTATTTTTCAAAGATGTTGCTGTCAAAAAAGCGTGCTTCAAAAATTTGCCTTTTGTTAAATAATTGTTTTTTATGATTTGAGAAAATTTCCTCAGTGGTTTAGCGGACCATCGTTGGAATTGACTTATTGAGGTCCTTAATTCGATCCCCGAGTCATGAAACGAAAAAAAAATTAAAATGTGTTTTTATAGCTTTATAATAACAACAAAGTTGCCGGGAGTATGTACGTGCCCGGTTGCCGATAGTCTTGGTACCTAAAATGTGGTCTAGCCTCTGTGGTCTCTAGCGGTCCAAGTGTTTGAGTTCATGAGGTTCCTAGTTCAAATCCCAGGCAGGCAACAAAAAGATTCCTATTTTAAAAAAATGTTGCTAAGGATTGTGTGCCCGGTGAGCGATAGGCTTGGCATCTATCATGTTGATAGAATTACTGTCTTCGGCTAGTCGTAGGTACCTACCCTAGTTGTGCCCTGTCTACCTCTTCTGGGATATGAACGTGAAGATACTTTATAATACGTATAATTAACATAAATTCTATAGTAAGTAATAATGTAAAAAGTGGATTATTTATATAAAATTACATTTTTAACTTAGTCATAGAGTCGTTGAAAAAATATAACATTTAAGTAGAAAATTATTTATTATTTAATTAATTTGACGTTCGGTCAATTCTTCGCGTTAGTCATAGAGTATTTCTTTGTAAATTATTGCGGAAGAAATTGCATATTGTCAAAGTAACTTTCACTCTGGACAAAAGCTCCGATGCATTGCAGGAAGCTTGCTTTGTTACACTTGTACCTAAAGCCATAATACGATCCCGTATTTTCTTCGCAAGTGTCGCTTTTGTTAATATAATCCGTTATGATGCTCAGCAATTTGCGAACGTCGCACTACTAACGGTTCCCTATGTTGTAGTTATTATTTTATATTAGGACATTTCTAAACTTGACTAGTTAACTTCACCAATAACGTCCGTAACAACACATTGCTGATCAAAGTTTTTTCGACCTTTAATTAATCAGATAGTCTAATATATTAATAATTATAAATAAATATCTAAGGGCAAGCTACACAAATTAAATCTAACCCCAAAGTAAGCAAATTATGTGATTGTGTTATGGGTGTTAGCTAACGATTCTAATACATAGAAATACTTAAATAGATTCCAAAATAAATTTAATAAACACCCAGACCCGGAAGCGCAGACATCTAAATGTTTATCACACAAATGCCTGCCCCCGCCGGGAATCGAACCGAAATTGGTCGATGTAGTTAGGTATGTACACTAGCCACTCGATCAACGACGCGGTCAATATAAAAATTATTTTTAAGTAGATTTGAATATAATTAGATTTCTAAACAGAATAAATGATCTTCTCTCGTTTTTTTTTTGTTTCGACGATTTGGGTTGCTCTTATGTGACTTCCTCATTCTATTAAAACAAACAACGAAACAAAGTAATGGAAGAAGCGAAGAAAGAAGTTAACAAAATATTAAATCCAAAATATAATTAACAGTATATTTAAAAATAAAGCCAATAAAAGTTTTTTTTAATACTTTTTCAGATAGAACATATTTTAGCTTTTTGGACCTTCAAACAAATATATCCTTGAGGGTTTTCACACATCAAAAAGTTTGCTGAAACAAGGTTAATTGGGTAGGCCTTAAATATACCGAATATAAAAATCTAAATTAGAGTTCGCAAGGCTACATGTATATAGGTTAATATGAATAAATTTAGGTAAGCATATTCAAAATATTTTAGTAACAAAGTAACAGATTTTGATACTTACATTGGTCTCTTTTAAACTCTGCTAGTCGACCTGACGAAACTTTGTAAACTACACTAACACTGTTCAAGGACAACGTTAAAATATTTTATTTTCTATTTATAAAATTATGAAAAAAACTTGCTCAATTTATAAAGTCATTTTAGGGGCGTTTTTAGTTTTATTAGACCATTACTTTAATTAAAGTTCACATTACATTTCTTGGACTTTGACTTGGAATTTTTGATGATTCTAAGAATGAACTAGGCAAAACTAAAAGTGCCTATTATGTGGAATTGACTATAACTTAAAGGTACCGTTTATAAGGGAAATACAGGTATTTTATGAATATTGACGCGTAATTGGTCTGAATGGACATTACTGATGGTCGGAAACTAGAGTATTTGCAGTAAATAATAAAGATTTATGGAAGAAAATTAAATAAGCCCTGTAGAATGGTATGGCTGTTCAATAACTTGGAACGGCTTCCGTAAATACTGACTTTAAAAGATTTGTATTTAATAGGTTCTGCGACTTTTATTCTTCCTCTTTTGTTACAGGTCACACTTTTTATACAAGTTATATTATTCAAATTATTATTATATATTCTGTTCAAATTATTTATACTATTTACCACAGTAAATAAAGACAAACTATATATTTTATAGTATTGAAATGTAAACAAGCAGACGGATTTCCTGATGGTAAGAAATTGACGCCGCCTAAATACTCCAAAGGTGGTAATGGTGCGTTGCAAACTGAGGACGGGATGTTAGAGATATAGGAGAAATAAGGTAGCCGGTAAAGTAAGTTTACCGGCTACCTTATACTCTGAACCGGAACACGTGATGACGTTGTGGAGTCTGGAATATTTAAGGCGGTGGTACCAATCGGGGTGAGTCGCTGCGAAACTCAACCACCTAGTCAGATGTCACGGTATTAGTGACGGTAAGCCTACGCTCGCTTTTTACGAGCTGCGTGGCAGGAAGGCAGATGGTCTATTCTGCACAGGATCCCGGACCAACACGGGGAAGAGTTTTGGTCTTTAAAGCTGAAAACCTCTAGAGTTCAGAATACTTTCTTCATTCGACCCTCAAATACCTCAACATGTGAGGTCGTATTGATTGCATTGCTTACCAGAGAATTGGTAACATGATACACTTAGCCAATTATAAATATGTGATTGAGCAAGATCATCCAAATCGAAATTCGGTATCAGTTCTAATGAAATGGATTGACATAATATATTTACTGCCTCGTTGGTCGGGTGGCTAGCGTACACGTCTAACTACACCTATCAACTGTGAGACTCGGGTTCGATTCCCGACAGGGGCAGGCATTTGCGTGACGAACATTTAGATGTCTGCATTTGCGGATCTGGGTGTTTATTAAATTTATTCTGGTATCTATTTAAGTACTTTTATGAATTAGTATCGTTGACTAACACCCATAACACAAGCAAATAATTTACTTACTTTGGGGTTAGATTCAATTTATGTAATTTGTCAATTGTATTTATTTATTTATTTAAAACTAACTTCCACGTTCAGCATCGTCTGAATATTCAAGATATTAAACTTGTCGATGGGAATCCATTGGGGTTTCAGGACGTAAGCTCTAGTGTAGACATTCATTCATCATTCTTCAAGCTTTTATCTAGTTTTATGCACGGTTGCTGTATGCTAATTAAGTCGGTTCTGATATTTTTTATCGCCTTTGTAGTCTAGCGGTCCAGCTGTTGACCTTGACTTCTTGAGGTCCTGCATTCGGTTCCTAGGTCGGTCAATAAAAAAAATATAATAAGTATGTATATTCAATTTTCTATTAAAAATAATGTTGTGAGACTTAGCGTCTTCGGTTAGTCGTGGGTGCTCTGGTTTTGCCTTTGCCTGCCTCTTCGGGGATATGGGTGTGAAGATACTTTTTAATTAACATTATAATTAGGGTTGCTTCCAACATCGCAAACTTCTACCTTTTAACAACAGCTACCCGTTTGATTCTTTTATTGAGGTTACTTCAAGAGGTTGGTCCTCGCTCTTTCCTGGGCACCCACGACTAGCTGAAGACACTAATTCCCACAAAGTGATAGGTGGCAAGCCTATCGCCAACCGGGCACATTTCCAATCCCGAACAACATTTTTTTTATTAGAAAATTGGAAAAATCCAATTTTCTTTTTGTTGCCCGACCCGGGATTCGAACCCGCGACGTCATGTAGTCAAATCCAACAACTGAACCGCTAGACCACAGAGGCGATCAACTTTAATTGATCATTGTTATTAATCGTAATCACAGTTATTAATCATAATTAGCAACTTAACACTAAAAGCGATAATTGTATTTTTAAAGAATATCATTACTTAATATTTATTTATTTTCCCCATCGTTATCAAGCGAAACTTAATTAATATGATAAAACGTTTGCCATTCGTTATCTACCCGTGGGACTTCAAAGTTAAGACACGTTTTATGTAATATTTACGAGTATACATAAAATTAATAAAATACGTACGCCTGTTTGTAACATAAAACAAAATAAAACTTTATTTTATGTGATAACGTCTTTTGTCTTTAATTTGCCTCATTTAATAAAAATACCTTCACGCTCGTACATAAGAGTTAGGCAGAGGCACAATCAGGCCACGCATGACTAGCCGAAGACATTAAGTTCGACAATCAGATAAGTAGCAATGCTATCTCCAACCGGGCACATATCCAGTCTTGGTCTTAGTGTTTTCAGCTAGTCGTCGGTGCCCTGATTTTGCCTCTACCAGCTTCTTCGGGCATATGGGCGTGAAGATACTTTCTTTTTTCAGAAAAAAAAAACACTTTATATGTTTATTATTAACCAGATAATAATAAATAACTAGTATCTTGTTCAAGATTACCTACCTAAACTGATATATCCGATTCCAATTTCCAATTTTTTTGACCGCCTCGTAGATCGAGTGGCTAGCGTATACGCCTAACTACACAGACCAACCGCGAAGCTCAGGTTCGATTCCCAACGGGGGCAGGCACTAGTGTGATGCAAATTTATATGTCTGCATTTCCAGGTCTGGGTGTTTATTAAATTTATTTAAGTATTTCCACATGGAATACATATTAGAATTGTTGACCCATAACACAAGCATATAATTTGCTTACTTTGGAGTTAGATTCAATTTGTGTAACTTGGACAGGGATATTTAACAATGCATAAAATCTAAATTCAAGAGTAACCTACTTCAATTTGCGGGTTTCCACAGAAAATTGAAATCGAAACACAAGTAAATCCGCGGGCATAAGCTGTTTAATTATTACAATAATACTTATTTGCAATTTCATAACATTGCGAGACTCATGTGAGATCCGTTTTAGGTAAGCACCTAATACATTATCATTGTAATGTATATTGTAAGTAATTGTAGTGAGTTATATATACCCCCTACGGGTAGCAACACGTCAATGCTAAATGTACCGTTATAATGGCATAACATGTGAACAATTTGAACAGACAAATTACTGTAATAAAACATATAATAGGGCTTTGTTAAAGTTATGTAAGTAAAGTATCTTCACGCCCTTATCCCCGAAGAAGTAGGCAGAGGTACAACCAGGGCACCCACGACTAGCCGAAGATACTAAGTCCCATAATGTGATAGGTGGAAAGTCTATCGCCAACCGGGCACGTTTCCAATCCCGACCAACATTTTTTTTTATTAGAAAATTGGAAAAATCCAATGTTCTTTTTGTTGGCCGACCCGGGATTCGAACCCGAGACCTCATGCAGTCAAGTCCAACACCCGGACCGCTCGACCACAGAGGCGATGTAAGACTGTCTTATACGGTCTTAATATATCACTACATAGTATCAAACCCTTAGTATGCTTAAATCTATGCTATGCTTAAATCTTTCAAACTACGCAATGGATTATGATGCGGTTTTTTCAATAGATAAAATGTTTAAAGAGGAAGGTTATGTGTATATTTTATACCCGTGAAAACCAGGGGCGGGCCGCTAATGTAATATAAAAGAGGCCAGCTATAAGTTTGATGTAACTGTATGTGTTTGTGTCACTTTGTATTTTTTTTGCGTTTCGTGGTGAGTTGTTTTATTTGATTTTATGAAAATACATACTTCCTTTCTTTTGTCGCCCGAGTCGGGGATCGCACCCAGAACCTCAAGATCTCAAGTCCAACGCCGGACTTCTCTATCACAGAGGCGAAAGAGGATCACGAATACTAGTGTTTGCCCGTTGGTCGAAATTCGACCATAATAAATTTTAGTATCTTGTTGATAAGAAAGCTAACTTCATTTCTCAAGACCAACTACTTTGTTTCCAAACTTTTTTGTGCGCCATCTGTAATCTTTTATCGTTATCATCAGTATATTTGTTTGTGTGTGTCAAATGCATGGTAGTGTGGGTAATGTTTTATTTATTGATTGAATGTACGTTATAAGCATTGTTATTGAAAAATGTTAGCGTTCCGCACTTCTCTACACATAAACTATAAGTGTGCCAAATTTTATGCTCCTGCGTCCTCGCAATTTTCGCAAAAAGGGGTCCAAAGTTTTGGCATCACGTATTAATATATAGATGTGTGTAGGTATACACAATTCTGAATTTTAACTTTGCATTTGGTGCATTCGGGCCACGTCACGTTTCGGTAATCGTATACGAATTCGGCGACTTGTTCGCCCCCACCATGATACTTATAAGATGTCACATGTAATAGCATGTTCCCGTCTGACAGCTTAATGAGTGAAGCCCAATTATGTTGTCTTACAGATGTTTTCAGTACACGAACATTTGGAAGCAGGTGTAGAGCCGCAGGTCTGAAAGAAGCCAATTGATGGGTTACCAAAGGATAGTTTCTTATCGTCGGTGTTTGGTGAAATTCCATTCGAGACATAATTTATTTATAACACTAATTATACTTTCCACAATACAGTGTTACATTTTAGTCAATATTATTATATTTAAGCCAACCGGTTTGATTATTTAAGCATCAGGGCTAAAACAACTGAAGTTATGTTTAAAATAATAGCAATTATTTTGTATGTGATAGGTCAGCGTAAAAAATTCACTGATTTCCTGATGGTAAGGGACAACACCGGCCTATGGTGTCTCCATAGATGATACAGGTGCGTCGCTGTCTTGCGGCCGGGATGTTAGGCCTATTGTGCAAATCTACCAGCTACCGTATCTCCGGACCGTGATGGAATTACTATGGTAGCAGGGACACGGAAGGCGGTGGATCCTTATCTGAAAAGTTGCTCCACAGCACTCTACCACCAGTGGTCTTGTTGTCCAGACTTCACCTAGTATTCAGATATATTCTCCTCCCAAGAGTTCATGCCTTTTCATGGCGGAGGGTCTGAGTAACCGGAGTCAATCTGGGGCCCCGGCGACACCAGGGAAGCTGCTCTTTGGAACGTCTTTTTGCCCACGAGGGGACATAAAGCTAACACATGGTGGTGGACCACTTGACCTGCATGGGATGGTGGTAGTTAGATGGGCGGAGGAGTGGGTGGACTTTTTATCTTGTCCACCCGGTCGAGATGGGATTGCGGCAAGTATGGAGGTGCTTGTCACCCTGTGGAGATGAGACACGTCACTTGTGAGGATGTATGGCCCCCTGTTGAGAGGCTGCCAGAAGAGGATCAGTAGATCTAGCACCGTCAGGGCAGTGGAAGTGTGCGAATATGTGCAGTCCCGGTACCTGGAAAAGGGAAGGACCGTGAGGTCTAAGTCGTTAGGAATCCGACATAACCCGCCAATTCTTTTTGTTTTATGATATTGGAAGGCAAACAAGCAGACGGATTTACTGGTGGTAAGAAATTCACGCCGCCTAGAGACACCAAAGGTGGTAATGGTGAGTTGCCAACCTGAGGCATGTATATTAGGCCTCGAGCAAAAGTAAGTTTACCGGCTACCGTACCCTTCGAACCGGAATACGCTATGACGTTATGGCGGCAGGAATAAGTAAGACGGTGGTACCAATCCGGGCGAGTCGCTGCTAAACTCTACAACCTAGTCAAATGTCACGGTGTTAGTGACGGTGAGCCTATGCTCGTCTTTTACGAGCTGACGGGCAAGGAAGGCAGATGGTCTATTCTACAAAGAAACCCGGACCAACACGGGGTAGATTCCTCCAAAAGTGGCGGGTATGCATGAATCCTCATGGATCTACTCTTTAAAAGAAAAGAGGCAGGTCTATTCTGCTCAGCGAAATCGAACCAACACTGTGACAATAATACAATACCGATTTTGTTAAAAATAGTAATCTCTACTGATCTGATTTTCAAGAAATCTGGCACAAACATAGAGGGTAACTTGGATTAACACAAAGGATAAATTTAAACCCGAAAAACTTTTCCTGCGGGAACTTCTAGTTAAGTTAGTTAGTTAGGAAAAAGCTAGTATAATATAAAAGCAATTAAATTAATAAAAGTCAGTTTCTTTCTAGCAACAGATGCCATGTTTATTTTCATCATTTCTAGGAATTATATTTTTCTCGGCTAATGGAAGCCTTATCTGACATGATATCGTTATACAGAAAGTAGAATGTTCTTAACCTTTAACATTTTTCCATATAAGTACCGGTTTTCGGGGAAAATAGATCAACTGGTTTCATGAAATGTAGTTCGTAAGAGGAGAACGTCTGTTACCTTATTACTAGCACTGTGTTTTTGACTTGGTTACAGAGTATCTTCACGCTCATATCCCCGAAAAGATAAGCAGAGGCACAACCAGGGCACCCACCAATAGCCGAAGACACTAAGTCCTATAACCTACTGGTGACGGGCTTGCCACTTATCACATAACTGGGTACAGTCCAATCTCGAGCACATTTTTTTTATTATAAAATATGAAAAACCAAATTTTCTTTTTGTTGCCCAACCCGGGACTTCAAGCAGTCAAGTCCAACACCTCAACCGTGAGACCACAGAGAATTTTCATGGTTACAGAGGATACAGTTACATAGTTTTATAGAAAGGTTCGGTATGGTAAAAATTTATAATGATATCATGTTAACTGTAGTACCTACAGTAAATTGTAATTTTTATGACAAAAGGTAGCGACAAACACGCGGTTCCCCTGATGGTAGGAGATAGCCACAGCCTATAGAGACCATAAATGTTGTAGGTGCGTTAGTCTTCTGTGGCCGAGCTGTTAGGTCAATTGTGCAAATTCTCCATACTTCAACATGACATTGTAGTTATTGTGGTAGCACGAATAAAATAGGCTGTGAATCCCTACCCGAGCAAGTTGCTACACCGCTCTACCACCAGTGGTCTAGTTGGTCATCACCTGTTTCGCCTTGCTTGCCTCTTACCAGCTGCCAAATAGGACTGCAAATGATTTATACAGCGGGTCCTCAGTGGCCAACACTGGGAACAGTAAGGCCTTTGCATTGGCTTATGTTTCTCGTTTATCTAGAGGTTATCCTACTTACATTGTCATGAGACTTAGACTCAATTCCGGATAGTGCCAAGCATTTTATGTCTGAGGTTTAACTCCCGTGTTTAAATTAACCAGCTATCCTATGGCACGAAACACCACCATGTTTAAAACTGATGTACTGACTTGTAGGTATCTAAATCGTTTACATATTCACGACAGTTATCTTATTACCACAATACTATTATTTCATAGTAGTAAAACAGCTCCATACCCAGTTTTAACCAAATAATTCACTTACGATGAGGCTAGATAATTTTATGTCCGAAGTACATAAAATTTTAATATATGTAAATCTCGTGTCACAATGTTTGTTCTCAATGGACTCCTAAACCACTTAACCGATTATAATAAAATTCGCACTCGATATGCAGTTCGATCCAACTTTAGAGATAGATAGCTTATATCTCAATTTATGGTAAAAAAATTACCATCCGAGCGAAGTCGAAACGGGCAGCTAGTTATTTTATAAGAAGAGATAAATAGATTGTTCTTAATACAATCTAAATACATTAGATACATTCTCATACCAAACTAAGTAATATCATCTCAAAGTCACACATTTGAAAGATAAATAAAAGGTTACTGTGTATAGAATTTATACTTGCTATCGTCGGTACTTGGTGGAATTCCATTGCGACTCTCCCGGATTGGTACCACCGCCTTACCTATTCCTGCCGCCATAACGTCATGACGTGTTCCGGTTCGGAGGGTAAGGTAGTCGGTAAACTTACTTATGCACGAGGCCTAACATCCCGACCTCAGGTTGGCAACGCACCATTACCACCTTTGGTGTCTCTAGGCGGCGTGAATTTCTTGCCAACAGGAAATCCGTCTGCTTGTTTGCCTTCCTATAACATAAAAAAACACACTTTTTTGGGGTGAATGCCTGTACTTTTCCACTATACACTTTACTTAATTTAATGTTAATCTATATTCACACGGTTTCACTTTTTACAGCATCATCAGGGCTTTGTAACTAAATATAAACTGTTTATCCCTGTAACTTGGAAAATAAGAGCGTTAAGATATAACTAAGCTAATTTATTTATGTTTAATTCAAGAAACGAAAGACTTTTACTACACTATAAAATAAACAGAATAATAACGTTCCGTAATTGCACAATTATGTGGTCACGTAAACATTGTAGAGATAAGGGAAAATGCAGTTTTATCAATAAGCCCTGCAGGCACGCTACTTCAGTTGATTGCCGAGCGCACCTAAGTGTAATCATAATGGACGATTCACTGTAATGCCTTCATCGAGCACCTGCGTTTGCGATTCTTTGACAAGACGCAAACACAAGCTTCTAGCGGGTATCAATGAAAAACGCCTTAGTTACTTTATTACACCTTAGTCAATTAATTGAAATAAACTGACACTTAACAACACTGACAAATTAACAATTTAGCATAAATTAAATTAATACTTTATATGGAAGAAAGGTTCTCGAGTGGCGGCCCCGCACCGGAGGACGTAGTGTTGGACGACCTCCCACCCGGTGGACATATGATCTGGTCAAAGTTGCGGGGAATCGCTGGTTACAAGCGGCTGGTGATCGTGACTTGTGGCGCTCTTTGGGGGAGGCCTATGTCCAGCAGTGGACGTCTTCCGGCTGATGATGATGATGAATATTTCACAAGTTTATTAACAACAATAATGATGACATAATTTTCGAAATCGATTGGAACTACAATCCAACCTTACAAATTTATGCCTTCGTAATGTTGATGTTGATGTTAATGTTAATATGCTGCTGTATAGTTACGTGTTACCTATAATAATGACTATATGGTGGACAGATTAGTAAGGTGAAAACAACAAAGTTAATTTTTGCGAAATTCTATCAACTAGTATTAACCACAGGTATAGTAATAGCTGATGAAGCTCGCAACTTAGCTTATGGCCTATATTTTTCTAGGGATGTCAGAAATAACGTGGACAAAAACGGAACTATAAACTTGTGTGGGTTTTGTGATCTAATACAGTAGTGAATTTTTGATTCTTTCTTGAACACCTTTTCGTAGACCAAGTTATGCCTAAATTATTAACTTTGAGGATGCTATATTAAGTAAAACCGAAAGTCTAATTACTTATTATCACTGGTCGTAGAGTGCTGCGTAGCAACTTGGCCTAATAGAAACTTTATGTATTACTGCTGCCATAATGATAATGTTATATTCTAGTTGGTAGGGTAGGATTGCCGGTAAACTTGCACAATATGTAGGCCTAATATCCTCGCTGCAAGACTGCGACGCACCTGTAAAACCTATTATATATATATAGGCCCTGGTTGTTTCTTATCACCAAGAGAAACGTGTGCTTGTTCGCCAACCTATCATGAATAAAAATATTTAGTTATTAAATTTATATACGTTCGTTTTTTTTTCAATACATCTTTGAAAATTTAATAAATGTTCACAGAAATTCAAGTACATTTAAAAATTATGACATACAATGTGTCAATATAAGGAATAAAAATAATCTTACTATGCATATGTCTTGTCTAAACAGAGTAAACCATTCTTTCATAGGTCGTTCGGTTCTACAATAAACTTCCCATATATATGAAAGACCTTTCAATTAATAAATTTAAGAAATGTGTTAATTAGAAATTATATGAAAAAGGTTATTATATCATTGCTGAATAATTAGCTGAAAAGAACGCTTAGCATTAATTGTTCCTCATGCCAATCTCTTATAAAAAATAGTGTATCATCACTTTAATTATTGTGTATATATTATGAAATAAGGAAAATAATACAAGCCCGCTGAGTTTCTTGCTTGATCTTTTCAGTTTGAGGCCGCGTTCCAATCCGCTGGTGGATTTAATATTATATAGACGCGTCACAAGTGCCAATTGTAGGTTAACTTGAAATAAAAATATTTTTATTTGATTTAACATACAATGTTAAGCAATAAGTAGATTACGACAAAACGCGTTTGTCTCATGACTTGTGCCACAAGAGAAACCATCACGGCATTAGCGATAGATCTGAGATTCAATATGAGACACTGTTCGCAGACACGCTCCAGGCGTTTTCTACTTTGCATAGCGGCATTTTGATGTTATCACAGAATAATTGTCGCCATATCTCTCTATTCAAGCAGAGTTTGCCCTTAAGTATTTTCCAACATTTTATTACCAGCTTTTACATATAACCTTATTGATGCAAAGCTTGGCTTAATTTCATGCTTTCGTTTTACTTGTTCGAGCTATTCGTTATTTTTCCACAAAAAACCTTTATATTTGTTCTAAACACTTTTTAGACAATTGTGGGAATTTAAATATTGGGTAAGTTTCATTATTATTGATAACTTTACAAAAAATAAGCAAATACTTAGTTATATCTTTTACAGGACTTGAAACCATCTAAATATTTTTCGCCTCTGTGGTCTAGCGGACCGGCGATTCAAGTCCAACTTGACTTCTAGAAGTTCCGTCTTCGATCCCCGGGTCCGGCAACAAAAAAAAATAAAAAATGTATATTTTTAATTTTCTAATAAAAATCACATTCCTCGGGATTGGATATTATGTGCTCGGTTGACGATAGGCTTACTTCTATACATTGTGTGACATATTGTCTTCGGCTAGTCGTGGGTGTCTGTCTGGTTGTGTCTCTTTTTTACCTCTCCGAAGATATGGGCGTGAAGACACTTTATTTTACTCTTAATTTACATATTTATTTTAAAAACAGCTTTCGTAATTTAAAATTTGAGCAGATTTGTTTTTATCACCGCGACTGTGACTAAGTGGTAAAAATTTTGTGGCAACTTTTCCGATTGTAGCTGCTTGTCATTGCTGTGTTACGGTTTAAATTTATTTACACGAAAAGATCAACTTTTAATTTTTTTAGATTGCCAGATTTACTACGCACCATCACCACTTTTGCATCTAAACGTGAAGCGTATTTGTGTTATAATAAAACGATTGCTTGTTTTTCTTCCAATTCAATAAAAAACCTAATCCTAGTTTAATAATGGTCATTAACTATGAAATACCACAGAAACGACACAATATTTACAGTTATACTTGTACCTATGAGTATAGTTCCGAGTCGGTAGCCAAGCCTGGGTGGCGCGCGGCGTGCGCTCGGCACGCGAACAATGCTCGAACACCGGTCGACTCCGCCTTGTTCACAAACTGTCATAGAGTATCTATGTCACAGAGACCACTTGGCTTTCGTAGCGATAAAAGTTATCTTACACTTAGGGCCACTTGCACATTCTCGGGTTACGGTTAATATTGAGTTAAACTGTCAAATATAAGGTGATTTAACCCTAGTTAGGGGCTAACTCAGTGTTAAATATTTAAACCAGGATCGTGCAAGTGGCCCTTAGATATTGCTTTTTTTATGGTAATGGAAGGCAAAACCACAGACGGAATTCCTGATGGTAAGACATTCACGCCGCTAGAGGCATCAAAATCGGTAATAGTGCGTAGCCATCCTGAAGCCGGGATGTTAGGCCTCAAGCTAAAGTAAGTACTTTGCTGCATCGCTAGTGTGTCGCTGTTTTTTTTATTTCGTACTGCAAATTTTGTATACATATTTGTAGCTTGTAATTTTTTTTTAAAAATGGACATTTAATTTGCCTTTACTGTAATTACTTACCTATCAATCAATCAATCGCTTATTGCTTCACATGTCACAAAAAAGGCATTACAATCATTCCCAACAGTTGTTTGAAGGACATATTATGTACCCTATTAGGGTGTTGCAAATTGAAGCGTACCGATCTATTTTAGATTTCACTTTTAAAATTATCCAATAAGTAATCGTTTACAGTGTAGTAATTTATTTGTATCAAGAATTTCTTTATTTTTTTTAAAAAACCTTAGGTCATTCATCTCTGATTTTATTTCATTTGGTAGTTTATTATAAGTCTTCATTGTAATAATACCCAGGATCTACATTAGACCATTTTTGAAAAAAATGCCTTAAATCCTATTCCACTTAAAGCACGTATCTAATTAAGCATCTTCACGCCCAAATCCCCGAAGGGGTAGGCATAGGCACAACCAGGGCATCTACGACTAGCCGAAGACACTAAGTCCCACAATGTGATAGGTGGCAAACCTAACGCCAACCGGGCACATTTCTTATCCCGAGCAACATTTTTTTATTAGAAAATTGGAAAACCCCAATTTTCTAATCGTTGCCCGACCCGGGATTCGAACCCAGGACCTCATGCAGACAAGTCCAACAACTGAACCGTACCTAATTATAACAATTCAAAGTTGTTAAGAGTTGCTACCTGTAAAAGTGTAATAGTTTAAATTTTATTTGTCCCTTAAATGATCAAAAAATTACAAAAAGTCTTAGAAGAGATATCCAATCCCAGGCAACCATATTTTTATTAAAAAATTTTAAATACATATTTTCATTTTTTTTTATTCCCAACCCGGACTTTCTCAAGAAATTAAAAACTTTACAGGCGACAAACATGTCTCAAAAAGAATAACATACTAAGCCTAACCATACAAAGCAAAATCCACAGCAGATTTACACATTTTATATTGATAAAACTGCTATGGACTTTGCCGCTACTACATATATAATCTGTGTAACCATGAGGCCCTACCACTTGCGCGAGCGCACTGAGAACTTCATCTACATAATTACTCTAAGCCCACTGACTATTAACCTTTAGATAATTCATGAGCTTAGCAACATGAGTAGTATTTTATTTTTGAAGTTATACTTCTTTTGGCGCGTTAGGAAAAAATGATGAGGGTAAATTTTTACGATGCGCGCGCACACCGTCACGAAAAACCGACATGATGAAGTTAGCTATAGATAACATTTCAGTTTTTCAAAAAAAAGTACCAACAAAGTAAAAGTAAGAACATCTACGTATGTTTGCGTGAGAACTGACAACTGTATTCACAATGTTTCTTTATTTCTATGGTTAGTGTCATTTTGTCTACAAATGTAAAATAAAGCAAAAGATAAAAATTTTAAAAAGATTTTTGTCTTATTACGCCGAAGAAGTATAACTTCTAACGCGTGTACATAAGTACACACACAATTATTTTTTAGCTTCTCAAATAACGATTTAGTCTTGTAACTGGATTTTTAACAGAGTGCTTAGTCAAGTCTGAAAACTACAGAGCATTTGATACATATTTTATTGTAATGATATGTTTACAAGCTTACATTTGCTATCCTTATCGCTATGGCAAGGAAAAAATTAACATACACTTTTTTTATTTTCTGGCATCATTTCGAAAACATATACCGCTTATGTCATTATCAAACAAACAGGCTTCTGCTTTTAGGATGATTGATTTTGTTTAGTATTAGATGCATTTTTTTATATACATTTTTAAGACCACCATTACACAACAGTCCGCTATATCCTGTTCCATACTCGAAGGTTGCCTGGAAGGGACCGCTGACTTGGCGATAAGGCCGCCTGTGTTTTTAAATTATAATTGTGTATCTTATAATTTAGTTTTAGTTTTATTTGATGTATTTGTAATTTCTCTGTATTTGGTGCACAAAAAAAGAGTTATTGTATTGTATTGTAATTCTGACAATTCCAATTACACTTTCTCCTTGTTGGTCCGGGCTCCTCTGCAGAATTATAGATCATTTGCCTTCCTGCCAGCAGCTAAGAGGCGAGCATAGGATTACCGTCGTCACTAACACCGTGATATCCTACTAGATGGTTTCGCAGCGACTCATCCGGGTTGGTACCACTGCCTTACCTATGCCTGCTGCTGTAACGTGACGTGTTCCGGTTGAGAAGGTAAGGTAGCTGGTAAACTTACTTTTGTTCGAGGTCTAACATCCCGGCCTCTGGGTAGGAACGTACCATTACCACCTGATGTCTCTGGGCAGCGTAAATTTCTTACCATCAAGAAATGCGTCTGCTTGTTTACCTTCCAATATCATAAAAATAAAATAAAATAATCACTTTATAAGTCAAAAACCGTCAAGCCGTTTGTATTGTAAAGCGTACTAAAGAAATGTACATATTATGTACTTACATACCTACATCGCCTCTGTGGTCTAGCGGTCCGATTGTTGGACTTGACTGCATGAGGTCCCGGGTTCGAATCCCGGGTCGGACAACAAAAATAATTTTCTAATAAAAAAAAATTTGGTCGGGATTGGAAATGTGCCCGGTTGGCGATAGGCTTGCCACCTATCCCATTATGGGACTGAGTATCTTCGGCTAGTCGTGGGTGCCTAGGCTGTGCCTCTGCCTACCTCTTCGGGGATATGGGCGTGAAGATACTTTTTTTTTTCTCTACTTTTTTAATATCGTTTATAAAAGTTACTAAGATAGAGCACATCAGATAAATATCTTCTTACCAACTTACTTGTTTTTAAGCATGAACATTCCTCAACCAATTGAAACAACATGCAAATGATCAAACCAAATGAGAGTAATGACTTCTTAAACCAAGAATCCAGCTCAATTATAATCTATGGCGTCAAAGCACCACATTAATTAAAATCATCATTTAAATATGTCTGCTACATCAATTTGGAGTTCGTCGCCAGTTTGTACTGTCGCGCTTTCGCATTCATATATTAAAATAAAGTTTTTCCCCGTGTTGGTCCGGGCTCATTTATAGAATTGACCATCTGCCTTCCTGCCAGGCAGCTCGTAAAAGGCAAGCATAGGCTTTCCGTCATTAACACCGTGACATCTGTCTAGCTGGTAGAGTTTCGCAGCGACTCATCCGGATTGGTACCACCGTCTTACCTATTCCTGCCGCCATAACGTCATGACGTGTTCCGGTTCGGAGGGTAAGGTAGCTGGTAAACTTACTTTTGCTCGAGGCCTAACATTCCGGCCTCTGGTTGGCAACGCACCATTACCACCTTTGGTGTCTCTAGGCGGCGGGAATTTCTTACCATCAGGAAATCCGTCTGCTTGTTTGCCTTCCAATGTTTTAAAAAAAAAGTAAAAGTGATTTAATTTAGGAATGTATTGCTTGCAAGAATGATTGACTGACTGCAGTACAAAAGAATATAAGCATGCATGACTAAATAAAAAAAAGAATGATGAATGAATGAAGGAAGTAAAAACTGAATGTACGTGTAAGTCATGGAATGAAATAATATATTATTTTATATGAATACTTTATTACATCCCACAAAGCGTATACTAAACAATGATTATTATTACCCGAAAAAGTACCGCAGAGCGGGTTAGGGCGTTCGCTGGAAGCGACGCGTACCGATCCGCCCTCGTCGGTACGAAAAGAGGCAGATGCGGCGATGGGGGCCGCCACCCATCACGCCAGGCCCGTGCAGGCGAATCGAGGAGTGGAGAG
>NJDD01000031.1:275329-350805 GCA_002245505.1 Calephelis nemesis
ATGCGAATGTGGATGGATGTAGGTACCCGGGGAGACCAAGGCTGACATTTCACGATCAGATCAATCGGATATTATCCGAGGGTGGTGTCAAGAGTCACCGAAACCGGCATGTTTGTATGAAAAGGGTAATGAATATGAAGGAAGCAAGACAGGTTTGTCAGGATCGTGAGGTCTGGTACTCGATACTCTCTGCCTACCCCGTAAGGGACTTGGCGTGAAGATATGTATGTATTTTTTTTTTACTTGACAAAAAGTAACATTAATGGAGCTGCTGCCACGTTAAAAGTACGAGTATCTCAGAATAATTAAAAGTAAACCTAAACAATAAATATATGAATATAAAACAAAATTGTGTTACTACACTATTTATACCTCAACAACGGCTAAAGCGATTTTGCTGAAAATTTAAGGGAAGGTAGCTTAGAATCAGAAATAGGACATACCTAGGATACTTTTTATCTGATAAACAGCGAGGAAAGCCGACGACGTTTTAATTTTTCCCCACACTGAATGGGTGGAACGATGTTCACCGGAACAACTACTATTACATATAAATATATTAGTGCATAATTACTAAATGCGAAAGTGTGTAAGAGTGAATATAAAATTTTAACATAAAAAAAGCCAATTTTAATAAAATTCTTCGTCGTGCCTACTCGTAGATTAGAAGCTGAAGGAGAGCTAGGCAATTTTTTGTTATCATATCTCAATAAGTTCCCACGTAACAGTTTATTAAATATTAAATGCTGGCAGCGATGTACGCAAAAACTTATAAACCATAAAAGTGATCAAAATCAAACAAATTCAGTGCTGATACTGTTACATCATACTGGTACAAAAACAGATGCGTACCTCGGTACGCACCTGTTTCAGTATTATGTTTTCTAAATGAAAAAGAATGTAGGTACCAAGATTGATAAAATATGAAAGTCCATAGTTACCTATTTACTTAATTTTTTTTTCATTACAAGCATTGCTTTTTTACCAAAACTTTCTGATCTCTCTGTGTATGATATAATATACGTATCTATAATATAAAAATGAATCGCTAGATGTGTTGGTAAGCGCATAACTTCCGAATGAGTGGACCGAGTTGGCTAATTCTTTTTGTACCTACTGTGTTAGTTATTGCCAGGAAAAGGTTCTTATCAAGAGAAAAACTGGGAAAATTGTAGGGAAAATGGGAAAACAATATTTTAATGATTCCCATACAAACTGAACGGGTGGAACGAAGTTCGGCGGAGCAGCTAGTTACATATAAAAAAACACAAAGTCTAATCGACAACTTCATTCATTTTGAAACTATCTTGAAAATAATTAATACTTATACAAAAAAGTTATGAATCATAAAAATAAAGGTGAAAAATACTGCTTCCTTCTGTAACGGCTTTGCATATAAATGAAATATATCTTAAATCTATTACAGTTCATTTTAATATCCCACCTTAATTACCGTTTTATTGTTAAGTAATAATTTAATTTAATGTTCACGCCATTAATGCATAAAAGTTCACGCTATGGATGCATAAAAACAATCATAGATGTGCTGCGAACCACAAATGCCCAGTGTGTACCAAGCACAAGCAACTATACTGAATTTAACATCAAATTAAAAATATTTCAAACAATTTTACACTTTATCATAATGGTTTTAGAGCGCAAAATCTGTTGATGTTTTATTCATCTATGATCGTTTTTGTGCACTGTACCGGAATATTTGATAAGTACACAAGTGTAAAACCTGTGTACACATCATATTAATTCTTCACGGGAAATGAGATGAAACTTAAGTCAACAATAAAACAACCCAAGTGTGTGATTTTTATCGTGAAGACAGAGAATTTTATGCCTTAAATTAAGTGAAAAAGATGTATTTTGGTTTGTGTTTGTTACTGTGTCTGGAGCTCAGTGGACAAGATGTTGTTCTTTTTAGGTGCATTCTTTGGTTTTTAGTTTTGACATATTTTTGTATACAAACTGATACTAGCGTCTACTTAAAGTTTCTTTTTGAGTCATCAGACGTTAATTTGATAGATAACCTACTAAAAATAAAAGACCTTTATCCGCTATAAGACTTCTGGCAATTTTGTGTGTTTGGCCCATCAGTAGGGAAACTCTTGAAACATTGGAAATTGGAATCAAGTAGGTATGTCATTTGTAGGTACTCTTGACTACAATACTGGCGAATTTTTAAAACTAGGTCAATACTACCTACATTATTTTATCGGACTCGTGGAATTCATTTGTTACTCGCCTCGTTGGTCGAGTGGCTAGTGTACACACATAACTAAATCGACAAAACTTGAGGGTAGGGTTCGATTCCCGACGGGGGCAGGCATTTGTGTGATGAACATTTAGATGTCTGCAGTGCCGGATCTGGCTGTTTATAAAATTGATTCTGGTATCTATATAAGTATTTCTATGCATTAGTATCGTTGACTAACACCCATAACACAAGCATATACTTCGCTTACTTTGGGGTTAAATTCAATTTTTGTGACTTGTCCAGGGATATTTATTATCATATTAGTTTTTAGAGCGAATGCAAGACTTTCGGCAAATGTTTGTATATGACATATCAAATGTTTTTTACCTACTAACAATACCTATTACGATTTTATCAGTTTAAAAGTCTTTAGATTTTCTTCAAATTTGAGTATATCATATCAGATGATATTTTCTTGGTGCAAATAACAGGGGGTTTACCATAAACTCTTAAAATAGTATTATTTCAATAATACTAATAATTGTCTTCGGAAAAAGACAACCTTGTATGAGTGGTGTAAAGTATGACTTTCATTTTATAGTGAGTGTTTGCAATAACTTTGCTAACCAAAGCTGGACAAGTCAGACAAATTGAATCTAACCCCAAAGTAAGCAAGTTATATGCTTGTGTTATGGATGTTAGTCAACGATACTAATACATAGAAATACTTAAATAGATAACAGAATAAATTTAATAAACACCCCGACCCGGAATTGCAGACATCTAAATGTTCATCACACAAATGCGTGCCCCGTCGGGAATCGAACCCGACCCTCGCGGTTGGTCGATGTAGTTAGGCAACTAGGCTAAGTGTCGCCTAAGTGGTCTAGCAATCCGTCGCCGGACTTGATTTATTTCAATCTCCGGGACAAGCAAAAAAAAATATATATTTTTAATTTTCTATTTTAAAAAAAGTTGCTCGGGATTGGATATGTGTCCAGTTGGCGAAAGGCTTGCCACCTATTAGGTACATTGTGGGATTTAGTGTCTTCGGCTAGTCGTGGGTGCCCTGGTTGTGCCTCTGCCTACTGTTTGGGGGATATAGGCATGAAGACATTTTACTTCTTTACTATATTACGAAAACCTTTTTGTAAAGTAAAATAATTTAAAATTAATGAATACAATTAAAGACGATGAAATCATGTAAGTATAACAATATGGCAATGTCAAATCACTACACTGTATAAAAAAAACAACTTCGCTTCTTCTGTCCCTTTGTCCTTTGTCCCTTAAATCTTTAAAACTACGCAACAGATTTTGATGCAGTTTTTTTTTAATAGATAAAGTGTTTGAGGTTTATATGGATATTTCATACCCGTGCGAAGCCGGAGCGGGCCGCTAGTATTATATAAAACAAGCTAACTGGGCAAACATTGTTCTGCCATATAAATTATTTCTAAAAAAATGTGAAGTGTGGTCAACACTTATCACTAAGGGGTATAAAAAATAGATGTTGGCCGATTTTCAGGGCTACTCAATATGCTCACAAAAATTCATGAAAATCGGTTAAGCCGTTTCGGAGGAGTACGGTAACTAACATTGTGACGTGGAAATTTTGTATAGGTATACAATTATAGATTACTTATTTTTAGTTCTTTTATACCTCTTACAGTTTAAAATGCACTTGCTATTGAACAATGTCAACGGATATGAGATCATTGTTGTTTTTATACGAAACTTATAAAAATCAATAACAGTTTTTGTCGAAATCATTTGATAAAAAATCCAACATCATTGGATAAAAAATCGCAAAAAAACTAAATCGATTCTAGACACATAGCATCAGATTATTTTCACTAAAACTTGTATTATGGGGACTTTGTCGGCGGACACGACGACACAGGTTGTAATTTGATAAAGTCGAAACGCCTACCGACACGGACCTTTTCTTTGATGGTTGGCCCACGCAACTTTCAATCTTAACATGGAGCTACAAATGTAAAATATTGGATATGGTATGTAATGCCGTTTAGTTTTTGGGTATGTCTCCGTTTATACTAGTAGTAGTCTAAATATCGCTATAAGTTTTATCACGTGTAATGTCCATAAATCCTATTAATAACATAAATGCGGAAGTTTATCAAAGAAACAGATTTGTTTGTTACTCCTTCACGCAAGAACTATTCAACCGATTTTCATGAAATTTGGTACACACATATAGCGTAACTTGGATTAACACATACGATAGTTTTTAATCCGAAAAAATGTTCCTGTGCGACCACGCGGGCAATGCCGCTTGCAACAGCTAGTTTTATTTAAATATATTCTAATATTCAGGAAGATACAAAAGCTGGCCCCAGGCCACATATTTTTGTGGGCCAGAAGGTACAATCTAAAATTTGGTAAAATTACAAATCTACTATCAATTGTCACTAAGTCAAATCATGGAGTATAAAAATGTAAAAAAAATATCGCTACGAATTGATAACCTCCTCCTTTTTTTTGAAGTCGGTTAAAAATATTACGATATACCTACTGAATTTTCATCATACTCCGGAAGGAAAATGACATACGATTCCATATTTTTTTAATTTTTTGTGGCCTATGTGTCTTAATTGATTTTAATATGTAAGGTGTTTAAAGTTTCGTAAAACTTGTATTACCTACGTGAACTTGTTTGCCGAAAAAAAAGAAGCAGGATGTAATTAGATGAATTCAAATTATTTTATAATTCAGAGAGGTCATTGACCACGTGGTGAATACTCTTAAATTTAAAGCAATCTTGTATAAAATCTTCGGTAACATAAAACAAAGATGAATGTTGTGATACCATATCCAAAAGTCAACGTCACTCAGTCATGATCAAAATTACAGAGGTTTAATTAAATCGACATTAATCCAGGACTATTTGGGATAGAAGTCGCGTTTTATGGACGTCTTTTCATTGTCATTAAGTTGTTACCGTAAGTTTTTCGAAGGGCCTGCAGGGAATTTAGTCCGAACTCATTGGATTAATGTCAGAATGTCAGAGTTTTTTATTTGACGGAATTTGGACCCTAATTTGGATATGGGCATGTATAAAATATCCTGAATTAGAATATTTTATGAAACGAATTTGTAAATTCAATATCTTTTTTTGGTCATCGTAATGGCAGCAGAAATAAGTGGTTGGTATAAATTTAAGTAAGTAATAACTTTTAGCTAGAATCTATCACCTAGATTTTCTAGTTCCGCTTAGCAGAAAAGACCATCTGGTTCTACCAAGCAGCTTGAAAGAGGCGAGCACTGGTTCAAATATAGGTTAGTCCTAACAAGCTTACTGGTAATAGATTACTGTGCAGCAACTTGCACGTGTAGGGATATAAGTAGGTATATCTTATCTAATATTTTACATTTATATACCTACTCCATAATTTGACTTAAGGGTTGCTTATGTCAACTATCAACGAATAGACTTTGTTGGTAGGTTTTTTTATCAAATTATGTTTATACTGACTTACAAAACCATGTGGCCTGGGGCCGCATTTTGTATCTCAGTCATTATCCGGTCTGGAGGATAGCGTAGCTGGCACACTTGCACAAGAAGCCTAACATGCCAGCCACAGGACAGCCACGCATCTATGGTATTAGTAAGCTACGTTTGTCTCCTCCAGGAGTCTCTTGTGCTTGTTCCCTGACTTATCATTAATAAATATTTTTTATTTTTTCAAATGATCGTTTCTAGCTACATATTTCGTAAACTTTCACAAATAGGCTAATTACACTTGTTTATTTGTTTTACGTGTATACATTCATTCGTTGTTCGTTCATTCATACATTTATTTTATAAGTGTGTATTGTTATTAAATGCGAAAGAAACTGTGGAGTAGGTTACAGCAACTGTTCCAGCTATTCCTGTTCGGTTTTGATGCCCGACATCATATTATTTTATGTTGTTCTTGTCGAAACTACTACTTTCCCTTTTACTGACTTTGTAATGCTTCTTGTTAATATTTCTCTACGCAAATGGCATTTAACTTTTGCTTCCAATACCGTTCCAAAGGAACTAGATAGAGAAGAACAGCGTAGCCTTGCATAGGAGAGCATATCTTTAACTCTGAGGTCATAAACTAAACAAAATGACCGTGTGAAAACCGTACATTTTTAAGATTACACAATGCCGCAAGCAATAAACATTATTAATAATCAAATACAGATTTATTCAACCCGTTTCATAAAAAAACAAACTCTATAATAAGAACCAGACAATACATTCTTCGCATTTATATTACAATATCGCCCTACATAAATTGCCTTTCTACCTCATGTTAAAGTAGTCCTAATATTTAGTACTGCCACAATTCAATAATTGAATTCAAAATAATCCTCTTCTCTATTATTAGAAGCTCCACTATGAAGGGTTTGAATATTTGTATCTAAATTTAGCATGACAATAAAACTATTTTAATTTTGAACCCATTTCCAAACCTTATCAACTTGGCGGGTAAATACTAATCTCTTTTTAATTGTTGAAAAAACATGGGTCTTGAGGTCTGTTTGCTGTATAAAAAAGAATAAATATAGGCTAAGAGTTATTAGCAAATAACACGGAGCAGGTAAGAGTGTTCGAAACAAAGATTTGGGCCATTATAGTAATTACAGAGCAAACACTGGACGGCTATCTCGAAATTAGAGGCAATTAATTTTTTAAACTATTTTTATTGGTCGTCGAACAAGTTTTGTATACCTGCGTTAACGATTTCCGTTTTCGTTTAAGTATTCGATTAATAGCCAATGTTTTGTCGTGTATTGTCATTTCAACCGACTTCAAAAAGAAGAAGTTGTATATTCATACTCATGCAAATTTATTTACGTTATTCGATTTTTTCGTCATTTGTGAACATTTTTAATTTTACTGGTGGTCGAGCATTGATTCGAATTCCACAATAATAAATTTTGAAATCTTTTTAATTACCCTTGACTTTATGAGGTCCCGGGTTCAAATCCGGTCGGGCAACAAAAAGAAAATGTAGCATTATAAAAAAATGTTTTTGCACTTTCATTAATCTTCATAAACACGCCGAAACTCTCGACACCGCCTGACACATTTGATCATGGAATATTAACCTAGGTCTCCTTTGGGTTTTGGCGTCATCGAGAAAAGAGATGGTCGAAGTTTTTTCATAATTATTGAATTTCGTGTTGATATTGAGTGAAATTAGTCGATTTTGGTGGCATTTTGTACAATTTTGTTCAGTGAATGTATACAAAAGAAAAAATCATGAAGGAATTAGCGTATCGTGTATTTCCTCGTTGTCGCCAAATCTCGTTACAGAGCTTGTGTAATGAGCCACCGCTTTACCCAAGAGCCTGACATGACTTCCTGACGAGTTTTGACTGATGACTAATTATAATTAATTGAAATTGATATAAAATTCGATGCAAATTTCTACTTGATTAATGGCTAAATACTAACGTGAAGACCAAAACCTAAAGATAGAAAGAAAGGTCTCCTTAGTACCTATCTAATTCCATTCACATTCGCATTGCATATCTAATTTGTCAATCTCTCATATGTCAACATTTCCATATGTCTACATATTAAAATATATCTATATAATATATAAACCTTCTACATACGGACAAAACATACACACTTTTATATTTATATTATTAGAATATCCAAAAATATCTCTTTACAATTAATTTTAGCTTTTATTGAATTTTTCTTGTTTTTTTATGAATTAACTAATGTGTTGTCAACCTTAGCGGTTTTAACAACTTCACCGGGATTTGTCTCGAATTTTTACTGTGTTGGTTTGGACTCCTTTGCTGAATAGACCATTTGCCTTCCTACCCAGCAGCTCGTTAAAGGCGAGCATAGACTTACCGTTACTAACATCGTGATATCTGATTAGTTGGCAGAATTTTGCAGCGACTTGTCCGGATTGGTGCCACCGCCTTACCTATTCATGCTGCTATTACGTCAGTGTTTGCCATTGACGTGTTACGGTTTGGAGGATAAGTTAGCCGGTAAACTTACTTTTGCTCGAGGCGTACTATACCGGTCTTAGGTTGACATTACAACCTTTGGTGTTTCTAAGTGGCGTGAATTTCTTTCCATCAGAAAATCCGTTTATTCGTTTGTCTTCAAAAATCATAAAAAAATCTAAAAATGTGAAGGGGTTTCCGTTGTTTAATCAACTGATGTATCTTGGTATCAAGGAAATCCATATTCGTATTGCTATTTCATAATAAAAACCTTATCCGTTATATATATTATTTCTTAAAGATATTACGGGACATTTCTCTTAGGAAAGCCTTAAAGATCTAGGTGCGAATATAGACACCTTATTTAGCTTTGCACGCTAAAACCTGTTTCCAAGGAGATAGTATAGCAAAGTTTTTAAATTGAAATATTTTTTAACAGTTAGCACACTGCTATAACTTTAAATGTAGTACACTTAGTGCAAACGTCAAAATTTTGAAAACGTGTTTCATGAAGTTTATCAGAAAATCACTAACATCGTGGTCCTAACTGGCAGAATTTACCCGATTTTTTATTTTCGTCTGATTTTTCCTGTCAGTTATTTATGTAGGCAACATTCTTTAAATTAACTTATTTAAACTTCAGAAACTAAGGTTAGCAGTCAGATCGCTTTGTATAGTTAATAATAATATGTGACTTATCCCTTACTTACTAACCGACTTCCAAAAAGAGAAACAGGTGTATAACGATTCGTGTGTTAGATATCCCCGGCTAATACGATTTTAATGGTTCTTTTTTGGAAAGGAAAGAAACGATTCAGAGAGGTGTCACATAAATGTTATCTAGGTCCGACAAGTGACGTATGAGCTTTAATAATAATGCGATATTTTTAGTATTCATAATATCATCGATAAAGAAGTTAGAGGTGGGTTTTTTCAAATTTATTGAGCACTAGCAGTTTCACGCAGCTTCACTTGCGCAACTTGGCTTCTACTGCACCGATTTTGATGAAACAATAGGGATAATGTAGCATTCAAAGGGTGAAATAATTTTTGAAATTGGTACAGTAGTTTCGGTGCCTATTCATTTCAAACAAACAAACAAATAATCAAACATTTCCCATTTATAATATTGGTATAGATTATGAATAAATAGACCCTGTACTATCACACAACAGCATGAGAAAATCATAACTTGTGCTCTTGCAAGAAACTAAATCATACAGATTTGATGAATGAGGAAGCGATAACTTGGTCGTATATATAGAATACTACCTCTCTCTTTCTATTTAAGTGAATGAGAAAGGAAGGTAAAGTGTAATTAGATAGATGCTACTTGAAAAAGGTTTCTTGGATAATAAAAACACTGTATCGACCAACGCCACGCATTTAGAGTTGTTATTAAAGAACTCGCATCCCCTTTAAGTACACAACCGGTATAAGGCGGAGCATACATTGAGTTACAAATGGAACAGTTTTGAGATCTATTTTTTTCTGATATGATTTTTGCCATCACGAGAGCTTGCTTGGTTTCTAAGCAAGCTCTCCTAGTGGCGAGTGGCAATCTTTGCGTTTAGATGCAACTAGAAGTGTTATAGGTTGTTATTTTATGGCCGAAATCTCGAACGACATGGAAAATTCTACCGACTGCTTTACCATGCACATAGAATACAGCAATAGCAAGCGATGATGCTAGTACGACAGGAATAAATAAGGTGGTGGTACGAATCCAAACGAGCTACTGCTGCACTCTCTCGTTAAACTGAAATAGAATGAAAATGATACAGCAACCACTAGCGGGCGTTAAGGTAATCACATTCCAAAGCAGATGAACATATTTATCACATATAAAACATTATCTTCATTTGTAGTTTGACTAGTTTACATATCTTCCGTGTTGGTCCGGGCTCCTTTGCAGAATAGACCATCTGCCTTTTTTGCCAGGCAGCCCGTAAAAGGCGAGCATAGGCTTATCATCACTAACACCGTGACATCTGGACTAGGTGGTAGAGTTTCGCGGCGACACGCCCGGATTGGTACCACCGCCTTACCTATTCCTGCCGCCATAACGTCATGACGTATTCCGGTTCGGAGGGTAAGGTAGCCGGTAAACTTACTTTTGCTCGAGGCCTAACATCCTGACCTCAGGTTGGCAACGCACCATTACCATCTTTGGTGTCTCTAGGCGGCGTGAATTTCTTACCATCAGGAAATCCGTCTGCTTGTTTGCCTTCCTATAACATAAAAAAAATCCACACATTAGTATTTCAGTATTTAATATACAAAAATAAGGAAAAGGTCTTGATCAATGTACAGGAATTCCGTTTGAGAACTAAATAACCTTAAACCTAGAGAATCTGATTTAATTTGGGATGGAGTTCAAATTAAAAGTAAGAACAAAGCAAGAATGTGCTTATAAAGTTTTTCCCTGAAATAATTGCTTTTACGTTTTGGTGATCCGATATTGGCATTAACTACTTGAGGTCTCGGGTTTGAGTTTCAGTGTAAGCAACTCATAAAATTATGGGTGCCCTATTTGTACTGCTGCCTACCTCTTCGGGTGAACGAATGTGAAGATAACTAGTATTCACTTAGGTAGAATCATTTTATAAGGAATAAAACGCAGCTTCTCGAAATGTTTAATGTACGTCGCGTCTAAGTTCTGGTCTGAAGTAATAAAATATTTTATAAGCGTATCTGCTGTTTGATCGATTTGAAAATTATAGCAAGAATAAAAATATAACTGGTAGATAATAGATACAGCTACTAGTGTTGATATTAGCCCGGAAGTACTTTAGTTTTCCCTCGCAGTTTGCCTAGCACTAACAAAGATTCCGAAAGTTTTTAATATCTAACAGGAAGAACAAAGGAAAACATACACAATCACTGCACATATTTCCCGAAAGATAGCTAGTGACACCGAGATGGTCCCTCAAATTTTTTTTTAAACTTTTGAGTAATAGTTTAACAATAAACTACAAGTTTATCTAATGCAATTAGTCGGATTATGATAAAATTAATATGCAACCATTTAGAGTCATGACTTAACATTTTAAAAGAGAATTAATAAAATGGGTTCGCAATTGCCGAAAAATTACGTAAAAAACATACAAAACACATACCGTTGAATTAAAAATCTCCTTTTTTGGGTTGGGCTAAAAATATGTAAACGTATTAATCACCATGATCTATCTAGAATATTTTCAAAAGTTTAAAAACTATTATAATTATGTATTATAATTTACAACCTTCAAAAAAACCTTTAGCTCCTACATAATGACTTTTTTAAAATTTGATTTTTAGAAATAAGTTAATTCAAATATTTCTGTTATCAAATATAAATATTATGTGTCGATAAATTGCAGGAATAAATCTTAATCCAAAATAAGTAAACTATAAGCTTGTATTACGATGTTAGTAAGCAGATACAAGAGTGGATATGATAAACACACAGACCCGAAAATACAGACATCATCGCTAGCCACACGAATGCTGGCTCCTGTCTGGAATCGCAACCAAACCTGGCAGATGTTTGGTGGAGGAAGGGCATGTATGCTTACCCCTCAGTCAACTAAAAAGCCTATATCAGTTTTAATATAGCATTAAGACTTTAATGTTCATAGCCAAACATTTTTAATTTGTAACATTGGCTAAGACGGATCCTTAAATTGATAGGATATGCGCGGGTACATTTTAATATTAATTTAGAAAGTTTTTCATGATGACTTAATTCAATTTACGAAGGTTTGCCCTTAAAAAAGTCTGACAACGATTAATTCGTAAGAATAATTTGTATTAAAATATTTTAGAACAGTTTTGGGTAAGTACCTGAAGATACCTACTTGATCCTTAAAAAAACTCTGACAACGATTAATTCATAGGATTTTTTTATGACATATGACAGGAAGGCAAACAAGCAGACGGATTTCCTGATGGTAAGAAATTCCCGCCGCCTAGATACCAAAGGTGGTAATGGTGCGTTGCCAACCAGAGGTCTGGACGTTGGACCTCGAGCAAAAGTAAGTTTACCGCCTACCTTACTCTCCGAACCGGAACACGTCATTACGTTATGGCGGCAGGAATAGTTAAGGCGGTGGTACCAATCCGGGTGAGTCGCTGCGAAACTCTACCACCAACGGTGTTAGTGTCGGCAAGCCTATGCTTGCCTTTTACGAGATACCTGGCACAGGAAGGCACATGGTCTATTCTTCAAAGAAGCCCGGACCAACACGGGGAAATAATTTATATTATAATGTTTTATAATAGTTTTGGATATTTATTTTGTTGTATGTTTTTATTTTGATTATGCAAGTCTTTATCTCTTATTTTCAATAATTATCTATCGCATAAAAATAACTTTTCCTTAGTTTGTTGCAATGTGATAAACACTGCGATCAGATGAACCTTTTTACTAAACGAAAATGAGTTCAAAATGAAAACAATCCAAACAGAAACTAGTCTTTCATAAGCGTGTGACCAGTCAACCGTTTTGAAGTCTTTATTTCTGTCACAAGGGAGCATCTGTAACGAATCCGCGCAGACGCAATCTGGACTTAGAACAAACAATTACTTTTATAAAAGAAGCAAAAAATGGAGCAATCAAATCGGTGCAGCTATTGCGGCAAAAAACGATGGCGGCCAGTGTAACGGACGGCGTAATGCGGAAGCCAGTAAAATTGACGAGATTTATTCGCTTGTTGATAGAAGAATGTTAAAAAACGAATATTTGACGTTATGGTCGGTTTTCGTACCGTTGTGCATGGAATGGGTAAAAATTTGAATGAAATTGTTTTAGATCCTGTTATATACTAATATATGATGCCAAAACTTTAGACCCCTTTTCACGAAAATTGCGCAAAAAGAGGTGTATGAAATTAGGTACACTTATAGTTTATGTGTAGGAAAAAAGCTTTTTGATAATCAATATTATTAATTATAAAAGTTAATGTTACAAAACATCGACTTGTCAAAATAAATACTTACAGAAAAAAACGTTACACTGATTTGGAAATAAAGGGGCTTATATCTCGTGTGTCCATAATATTTTTTGTTAATACATATAAAAATCGATACCTCACATTTACAGATAACATAGACGCCAGGTATAGATAGAAAATTAGGATACGGATACATAAATAAATTTAATTAAATCAAAATCCGATGCCTTAACTATTGCTGCCGCCATAATGACGGTAAAATATTCGGGTCTGGTGGATAGTATAGCTGGTAGACTTGTAAAATAGGCATAAATTAAAAGACAGATAATTAATTTGTGATTTTGCAATGAGTTTGAAATGGGAGTCACTTAAGACTCCCATTTCTCCCTTCTCCCCTACGGTCATAGGGTAGCGACACACCTATAACTCTATACTAGGCGACAGGCTTCATATGTCCTTTGTCAACAGAGTCGTGTGCTTGTTATTGGTCTTTTCCCATTGAAAATATCGAAATCACATAATACCGATTTTTAAACAATTGCCAAAAAGGAGGAAGTAACGTTATAAATAAAATAAATAAATATCCCTGGACAAGTCACACAAATTGAATCTAACCCCAAAGTAAGCAAATTATATGCTTGTGTTATGGGTGTTAGTCAACGATACTATTACATAGAAATACTTAAATAGATACCGGAATACATTTAATAAACACCCAGACCCGGAAATGCAGACATCTAAATGTTCATCACACAAATGCCTGTCCCCGTCGGGAATCGAACCCGAGCCTCGCGATTCGTCGATGCAGTTAGGCGAGTACGCTAGCCACTCGACCAACGAGGCGGTTATTGATTACTTTTTTTTATGCTATTTATTTTTTATGTTTGCTAGTTGATTTCTCCATCATTTCTAAACCCATTTCAATTATTATTTTGAAGTGAAACTTCTTTATCTAAAAAAAATTAGTGTCACATTTTTTCGTTACGCGTCACATTTTTCCGTTACGCGCCATCTTTGTTCTTATCCCAATCATGCGTGATTCGAAGTATACTTTCTCCAGCGGAATAGGGATTGGTAATAAACTTTATTTAACCAATTTCTGTAAATTTGCATATAGTAAATTATTTTTTTAAAATAACATCATAAAGAAGTTTCACTTCTTCACTTCTTACGAGTGTACGCTAGTACACGCACACATTTTTTTATTGAAAGATAATGGCATTGCTTCTAAGTCTGGATTTGATAATCGAATCCCTGGTAAATCTTTAAACCTAATTTTTGTATATGTATATGATTATTAAAATAGAAGTCAATTGTCTGAAATTTTACTGTAAAATTATATACAATATTTCCAATCCCAGCCACGCCAAATCTGACTGGCAACTGTAGCAAGTTTCTATAGCGCAGCGTAACCAATCTTCCACAAGGTGACACACTTTCCTGTATCAGCAATATGACTATGGATTTTCAATCATAAGATCTGAGAACAGAATAAAATGATTCGTTTCGCCCAAACCAGCTGTAAGGAGCCCACTGAATCACGATTGGATACGCGCCTCCATCAAGCTTTGAAAAGGCTAAAGATTAGCAGATGTGATTTTCTAAACAAGACACTAACAAATGGAATGCGGATTTATAAAATTATGATCGATGTATTTTTGGCTGGTAAATTGCGTTTATAAAAAACTTAAAGACTATAGTCGTTATCCTTGATGCCAATGTAAAAAAGGGTTGGGGTAGAATAAACTCACTGAGACCAATTTCCCTGTCATCTACTGCATTAAATCCATTCATTTAAAATTATTGATGTGCCTACTAATTAATGAATGAATGAGTGATTTATGTTTTCACATTCATTCATTACTTTGCACTATATCTTTATAAAAACTATTGCAAAATCAAACATTTTAACGTAGTATATGTAAATATTGTCATCGCAATAAGGTTGAACGGATAGACCAATTTTGCTATTTTTTTTTGTTGTACTGATTTTTGTCAGAAGAAGGACCACACGAAGGAAAACCCTAACAATTACAGAGCAAGAAGGAAGAATCACACTTCAATTTTCTCTATACAAACTGTCAGTAGCTGTTAATATCAAGCGATTTGAAGTTCCGGATCGGCTAGTTACTTATGAATGAAAGAAGCGAAAATTGAACACCTGATTTTGATAAAGTAGGTATATATAATTTAAATTTACTTCACTGAACTTAAGTTTAATTCTTTGTGCGCACATTTTTGAAAAAAGAACAAAACACATTTACTTAATTAAGAATAAATTTCACGACCGAATACCCAAATCATTATATAAATGAGAAAATAATTCAAATTACGCGACATAGCTTTGTAAATTTGAAATTCAAACACAAATGCTCGCATCGGAATGTGAATTATTTCAAACATAACAAAAACAATACCCATTTCGCTTTCGTTATCGTCACACGATCGCTATCAAAGATTTTTAGATTTTTTGAAGCCAAAGCCAAAGTCTGCGGATCGAATTCTCCAACATTTGGATCCGGACAAAGAAACTGACCTGCATCATTAAACTCTATTGTAACGAATTCAAAAATTTACAAAAGCGGATTCGTCAAACGTAAAACAATTCGATACGCGTTTGAATTTGTTCGAAGCAACTTCAATTCAATTTCTTAGTCCGGAGCGTTCTTGTGAATTGGGTCGCGTAAACGGGACCGCCCTTTTGGGACCAGAAACATTATTTTTTCACACAGAATGCGTGTTCTTTGATCTTCAGAATGTGTGCGTTAAGCATTTCCTACGCTTTGCGATGTTGTATTATGTAGGTACCAATGTGACGACAATGACACCCAGCGGGGAAAAAATGAAATAAACGTAATTTACTATTTTTGATTTATTTTTTTGTGTTTTTGTTTTTATTTTCTACTCTTTTTTGAATCGAACATGAGTTTTTTTCTGATACTGCTTACACAAATTTGTTTTTTTAATTAAAACATTATGCATCAGAATTTCTATTTCTTATACTTTCTTTATTTCCAGCCGCCTCTCTGGTATGGCAACTCAGTGACTGACTTGATTTTTTTAAGAAATTGACTTAATTAAAAAAATTTGCTTTTTTCAATTTTTTAATGAAAAAAAACGTTGTCTCGAATTGGATACTTACGTGTCCAGTAGGTGACAGGTTTACTATTTATCACATTGTGGTAGAATTTTCTGCTGTTCGTGGTGGCACTGGTTGTGTACCACCTCCTACTGCTTCGAGGATATGGACGTGACGATACCTTTCTTTTAACAAAAAAATTATTTACTAAAATAGTCAATTCATTTGGCTAAATATGTGTCTGTATTTTATTATTCTTTAGATTATAATATAAAAATGAATCGCTAAATGTGTTGGTAAGCGCATAACTTCCGAACGACTGGACTGATTTGGCTATTTTTTATTGTGTTAGATAATTATTATCAGGTGAAGGTTCTTATGAAAAAAAGCGGGAAAGTTGCTGAGAAAATGGGAAAAATAATATTTTATTGTTTCCCGTACTGAACGGGTGGAACGAAATTCGCCGGGACAGCTAGTACTTAATAAAAAGTTCATGACTATTAGTCTTGCTTTTATACATTCCACTGTTATTTTGTTTGTAAAGTCATGTCCATACATAACATTTTAACGTTTGTGGTTGCCGACATAACTTTATAAAATGTGAAATGTGCCTTATTGATGTTAGTACAGTTTTAATGATACTTTCACTCACATTTTTATTACAACTGCAACTGTGTTACTATTACGATTATGGTCGAGTTAAAACTTAAATGTCACGATAAGTGTCAAATTACTTTATTTATCTGGGAAACTATAACTTTTAGCTACATGGTTGTTTTTTAGGGTTCCGTACCTACCCTAAGGATAAAAACGGACCCTATTACTAAGCCTCCGCTGTCTGTTTGTCTCAGGGCTGAATCTCATAAACCGTGATAGCTAAAGCTGAAATTGTCACAAATGATGTAGGTATATCCATTGCCGCTATAACAACAAATACTAAAAATTAAAAAAAAATGTTGTTGGGTCCCCATACAATAAACGTGTTTTTTTTTTGTATTTTTTGCTCAATATTAAAAACGGTAACAGGTAGACGCTTCAAATTTTTACAGAATATTTACTTGTATATTAACTTTCAAAATAAATAATTGAATACCAATAAAGTTTAAATTAAAGGGGGGCTCTCATACAACAAACGTAATTTTTAATAGATAGACGATACGGAACCCTTTGTGCGCGCTTCCGACTCGCACTTGGCCTGTTTTTTTATTGCTTACAGAAGCAAACAAAATATGACTGTTTTTGGTTACACTGTGAAAGTTGACACTGTTCTATGTCAATGGCTACAGAAGATAGTTACAAAGAACAGTGTCGTTAGTTTCCTTTCCATGGGTGTGTACTGTCGCTGATACCATACGAGCCAAATAATCACCCCTTGTTGATATAATACTTACAGATAAGACAATTTTTAATCCACAAACATAAGACGAGGAGCGATCCTTACAACTTTTGTTTGTAGATAAATACTTCCATACATTATTATTTCCCTTAGGGCCACTTGTACGTTCCTGGGTTATACATTTAACCGTGAGTTAGCTTGTAACTATAGTTTAATTACCTTATATTTGACATTTTAACTCACTATAAAATTTAACCCAGGAATGTTTGAGCGACTCTTTGCCACTTGCGAGGTCTTGGGTTAAGTATTTAACTCTGAGTTAGATTCTAACTAAATCACTTTAAATTTGCCCGTTTAACTCATTATTAAATTTAAGAACATGCAAGCAGCCCCCAGTAGCTTATTTGTAATTAGTTTAGATTTAGAGTAATTAGATTTACGAGCAATGTATTTTTTAATAATAATTAATACAAATATCACCTCTTTGGTCTAGCAGTATATTATTGACTTTATGAGGTCCCGTATTCGATAACTAGACCGGGCGAAATGAAGAAAATGTATTTATTCAATTTTCTTATATAAACAACGTTGCCCCGGGAATGGATATGTGGCGGTTGACGTTAAGCTTGCCACTTATCACATTGTGCGACTCAGTGTCTCCGACTAATTAAGGGTGCCTTGAATGTACCTTTGCCTACCTGTACGGGATACGGACGTGAATGTACTTCAAGATGTTGAGGACAAAATTTTTCTCTCTTTTAACTTTGTGAAAATGTGTATTTACATTTGTAAAAGTCAATAATACTTCTAACTTATTCTAATTCTTCTGATTTATTATTTCAAATGTATTTTAATATTCATTCCATCAGATGGCCCGCTGGCTCGTTTGCCTCCTCATGTAAAAAAATAGATTCACCAAGTGTCAACAGTGAAAAGTGTACTAAAAATGCATAACCATAAACTCACTCATTTCAACCAGTAGTAAATTTAAACAGAAACGTTATTTTTTTTAATCATTTAAACAACGTCTGTCTTTAGCATAAGCTCTACGCTCTTGTCACGTCCGGGAAGCTAATTACAAACAGTTAACTAAAATTCAAAAGAGCAATTACAAGTTAGGTGAGAACTCGACAGTGTCAAGAAGTCGAACGAGTTCGCGCTTGACACGTTTGTGCTCTTACCCTGGATTAGAGCCGCGCTTTCAAATTTGGCACAAAGCTGTTAGCTCTCCAGTTTCTGAACTTAGTGGAACTTCTCCTGACAAAGGTAAATGCAATTTGGTAATACAATCTAGACGTTATAAACTTATTTTGTAAACAAGTTGCATGTGACAAAAGCAGGACTGGTTACTAAAATCCTATTAATATTATAAATGCGAAAGTTTGTATGTATGGATGTATAGATGTTTGTTACTCTTTCACGCAAAAACTACAAAGCCGATTACAATGAAATTTGGTATGTAGGTAGCTGAAGACCCAGAATAACATATAGGCTACTTTTTATCCCGGAGTTCCCGCGGGATTGGGACTTACGCGGGTGAAACCGCGGGGCGCAGCTAGTGTTATAATAAATTTTCCAATTTGATAACATATTTAGTGCTTGATAGCACCGAGCTGATAAAGCTAGCTCGATTAACAATTATTAATTTTAATTAATCCGTTAAAATGCTTTAATATTGTTATGGAAGGCAAACAAGCAAACCGATTTCATGCCGCCTAGAGTGACCAAAAGTCGTAATGTTGCGTTGCCAACCTGAGGCCGGGATGTTAGACCTCGAGCAAAAGTAAGTTTATCGGCTACCTTATCTTCCAAATCAGAACACGTCAACGGCAAGTACTGACGTTATGGCGGTAGGAATTGGTAAGGCGGTGGTACCAATCTGGTTGAGTCGCTTTAAAACTCTACCTCCTAATAATATGGCCAACATACGCAATAACATAAGTGGCAATGCGTGTTATTTAGTTTATATCTTCTTCTTGAGATGAGTTGAACCTTGACTTCGAGCTTATCAAATTTCATCAAAATCGGTTCTATGGCTTAGCCGGGAAAACGTAAGGGACTTTGCATTTATTTATTGTTGACTTCGAGATCGCCTCTGTGGTCTAGCGGTCCGGGTGTTGGACTTGACTGCATGAGGTCCCGGGTTCGAATCCCGTGTCGGCCAACAAAAAGAAATTTGGATTTTTCCAATTTTCTAATAAAAAAAAAAATGTTGGTCGGGATTGGAAATGTGCCCGGTTGGCGATAGGCTTGCCACCTATCACATTGTGGGACTTAGTGTCTTCGGCTAGTCGTGGGTGCCCTGGTTGTGCCTCTGCCTACCTCCTCGGGGATATGGGCGTGAAGATACTTATTGTTGACTTGTGCACTGTTTTATACCATAAAAAACAAAGCATAGTTTACTATTGTTGGCGAACATATAATATTTGAATGTATCAACCTTATTATTACTTTAAATGAATAACACTGTTCGACGTATGAGAAAACTTTACTGTCAAATTTTCCTGTTACGTTTATTGACCTTGAGTCACTCTCAACAAAAAACTACTGGATGTTTTCGCCAAATCTCATACTGCATTCTTCGTGATTGTTGTTTCACCTAGTGGTACATTTGCTAGATTGTTGTGCTTTAAAGTTATTTTTTGAAATGAAATTGGTTTTCTGTTACTTTCCACAAAAAAATACTTTTACGTGTGTACACTAATACACACACAACTTTTTTGTGACTTTTTGAATATTATGCAAATAAAGATTATAATGACCTAGCCATGAATCATGATGTAAAATAAAAACTTCATTTAAATTTTAACGATGAAAGATAATGTTGATTTATGTAGTAACATTGGCTGATGCCCGCCATCTACCAATCAGAATAGGATGTGATATAGATAAGTATATTAGCCAATTAAAACATAGCCATTTTACTAAGAATTAGCTAAAAACCCTCAATTACGAAACAACTAAACTTTGATTTGAATTAAATTTATAACATCTTGCGTACTTGTACTTTTATGAATGCGAAAATCTGGCTGTCTGAATTGCTATCACGACTAAATAATTAAACCGATTCTGATGTAATTTGACAGAGAGATAGTTCCACGGAACTCAACATTCATTATTATTTATCCCAATCGCTTACGTAGTTTTTTTTTTAGATACCACGGACAACAGCATTGTGCACTTTTTATGTTGTGAACTGTATGTTCTACATTTCTTTTATGCATTCTCTCTATTTTGGGTTTACTGGAAGAACTCTCTAAGATAAGCTCACCTTTTGTATAATTTTACATATTTTCTTGTTTTTTGACTTCTTGTATACAATACATAAATAAAGAAAGAAAGAATAGTTGGTGCTGTTATGCATGTAAAACTTTAGTCTGTTACGCTTAACTGTTAAAGAGATTTAGTAGAATTAATCACAATTATAGTTAAAGATCCGGTGGACATTGATATATTGGCAGTCATAGACCGATGATTTGAGGCTAACTAAGTTTATAAATAACTCCTACCGGAGAGCAGAAAAAAAAGACGTACATTTATTTAGTTTTTTTTTATGATATTGGAAGACAAATAAGCGGACGGATTTCCTGATGGTAAGAAATTCTCGCCGCCTGTAGACACCAAAGGTGGTAATGGTGCGCTTCCAACCAGAGGTCGCGATGATAGGCCTCGTGCGAAAATAAGTTTACCGGCTTCCTTACCCTCCAAACCGGAACACGTCATGACGTTATGGCGGAAGGAATAGGTAAGACGGTGGTAATAATCCCGGCGAATTGCTGCGAAACTCTACCACCTAGTAGTATGTCATGGACTTAGTGACGGTAAGCCTATGCTCGCCTTTTACGAGCTGCCTGGCAGGTATGCAGATAGTCTATTCTGCAAAGGAGCCCGGACCAACACGGGGTAACAAGTACATAACAGTAAAATACATATACCTATAAGACATAGATGTTTAATAATGTGAAAATATATACAGACTCCTACGTATATGTACAAGAAAATTTGAATTCCACAAAAATATGGAGATAAATCAAGAACCTTTTGAAGTACATTAAAATAACCTACACATAGATTCCTTTTTCAAAAAAAACATATATGTACAATATGACCAAGTTCAATAAATTCCATCAGTTATATTCGAAAATTACAGCCAAGACAAGCACATCCAATCGAGTTTTATAGGAACCGTCGATTCTATTGAACTTTTTTCGTTAAACGGTTCGCTTTATTCGTAAGATGTATCCAAATTAGTAACGGCATGGTGTCACCTGAGCCGAAAGGACCTCACGCAACAAAGACGTATTTTGGTTGGAAATTGTGACCATTTACTAACTATAATGAAATATTACTAGACCTCACAGTATGAGGATTTTATACCGGTTTTTAGTAACGATATACGACTGGTAATTAATGGCATTTGACAATACATTTGTCTGGTAGTTAAATTCAGGATTCTTTTTACACTTATAAGTAACAAATATTTTTATGGACTAACGGCCAATGTTAATAATATTTCTCTATAGATGGATTTCAAGCAATCTGTATTGCTGCGTATCCGCCGGCCTATCCTATACCTAATTGCCATATTTATCTTGTCCAGAGATATGTTATTGGCAAGCGATAACATAAAAATGGATCAAAATATCAATCTTAGGCAGCAAGTTTTGGATTAGGATTGATTATTAATATTGGCCGTAACACTGTAACCCGGGCAGACCAAGGCTGACATTTCACGATCAAATTAATCGGACATTATCCGAGGGTGGTGTCAAGCGTCTCCGAAAAGTAATGTAGAAAATGGGTACTGTATGTGAAGAAAGCAAGACAGGTTTGTCAGGATCGTGAGGTCTGGCACTCGATACTCTCTGCCTATCCCGTAAGGGTCTTAGCGTGAGGATATGTATGTCACACAGTGAACAAGCCTTTGACCATGGTAACGTTTCTAGCTCCGTATGGTTAGAGAGATACATGGCTCCTCAGATCAGGACTTTTTTATTGGTCTGAACATAGACATTATCGCTTCTCTCCTATACCAAACAACCGCGAGGCATGCTTATAATATGCGATGAACATTATACATGTCTATATTTATGGGTCTAGATGTTTGTTAAATTTGTATTGTAATATGCATTTCTATGCATTAATGTCGTTTTCCAACATCCATAACGATATCACAATCATATGATTTGCTTACTTTGGATTTAAATAAATTTCTGTTATTTGTCAAGAGATATTCATTCATTTATTTCTTAGGTTTAATGTGCAAGTTTACTTGACTTCTTCTTCTTGAAGACCCGCATTCGACTTTCCGGTCACACAACAAAAAGAAAATTAGAAAATGTATATTTTCAATTTTCTAATAAAAATATCGCTGCCCGGGATTGAATCTTTACCCGGTTGGCGATAGGCTTGCCATCTATCAAATTGTGGTACTTAATATCTTCGTCTAGTCGTGGGTGTCCTGGTTGTGCCTCTGCCTTTTATATGGATGTGAAGATACCTTTTTTTTCTTTTTTTAGAACTAAACTGTGCACCTATAATGTCTATAGTGTCTATGGTCCATGTTTTTCCTTGACTATCAGGAGAGCCATGTGTTTGTTCGTTAACATAGACAATAAAAAACAAGTTTGAGTATAAGCATATTCTGGAACCAAGCCACAGATCTCACCATTTATCCACATTATTCTATTTATAAAAAAATCCAATTAAACGCCGCCATTCTTTAAAATTACAACAATAGCCAAAGAAACAGGTATTTCAACAATCATGTAGGTAACTTTTAAAGTCCATTTTGATGTTGCGCCAGCTTTAGTGGACAAAGTCAAAAAAATATCGTCAAAAGACACAGATCAAAACAGCAATTGTAAGCGGATTTCCTTAGACAGGTTACATGCTGGGTGCTAATTTTTCGTCTTCACAAGCAAATCGTTCGCAACAAACAAAAAATACTCCGTTACAAGTGTCAAAAGCTTAGAAATTAATGGATGCAACCTTTTATTTGGTCCCATTGTCTCGTACGAAATTCTTTTGTCTATTATAAGCTTCATAATGTCAGTGTTTAGCGTCATTGCTTTTGTGGAGTTTCCGAAAAGAGTATTGTGTGGCGCGTGGCGTGCGCTGCGTGACACTTCCACGTGTCTTGAGAAATACAATTTGAACTGGACTATTGTGGATAATTTGATACAGAGATAAAATGACACAGTCTGACTCATTATCACTGCACAGTTTATAACAAAGTCGCTTCTCCGTCCTTATGTCCCTTTGTATGCTTAAATCTTTAAAACTATGCAACGGATTTTGATGCTGTTTTTTTTAATAGATAAAATGATTGTAGAGGCAGGTTTATATGTATATTTCATAACCGTGCGAAGCCAGAGTGGGCAGAGTGCTAGTTTTATTAAAAATGATCTGATACTTTTGACAAACTATAGTACTTATCTGCTTTAATTTTTAAGTCTCTTTAAAGTTTTGAAAGCAAACAATGAAAACTTGAAAGGTTTCCTTATACCTTATTAAAATGACATGTTAAACTTTTACACTGTACGCTGTTAGAAACAAAAATATGTTTTTTTTTATGATATTAGAATATAAACAAACAGACGGATTTTCTGATGGTAAGAAATTCATGCCGCTTAAATACATCAAAGGTGGTAATCGTGCGTTGCAAACCTGAGGCCAGGATGCTGCGAGCGCTGACGTTATGGCAACAGGAGGAAATAACTAGATGAGGCGGTGGTAAAAATCCGGCGAGTCGCTGCGAAACTCTAACACCTATTTAGATGTCACGGTGTTAGTGACAGCAAGTCCATGCTCGCCTTTTACAAGATGCCCGGCAGGAAGGCAGATGATCTATTCTGCAAACACGGACCAACACGATGACAAATGAAACCTACTGAAATTGTAAGCCTCATTTGTAGATGAGTTGGCCCTACTGTTTATTTTGTGGCTTAAATTTAGTAACCACTTAGTAACTTTTTCCTGTAAACTAGAACCCGTCATTTTTAGGTGTAGAGCGTTATCCGCTAGTAGAGTGATTTAGTAAGTATGTAAATGAAATTTTTAAAGTCAAGGCTTGCCTTTATTTAAGTGTCAACTGTTTTACTGTTCTTGCCATCTTTGTTAGTTATAGTGGGTACATAAGCCTGTGCTTACATACGTGACATAAAATAGCAAAGCACTAGTGACATTATGATTGAAAATCAAAATGTTGCTGGTCATTTGTTAAGAAAGGTTGACTTTATTCATCAAGTGTTTCGGTAGCTCTTTCGCTATCTTCTACAATAAAAAAAAAATAAAAACCAAGGACCTTTTACCATCTTTTAAAAAGTAAGTAAGTAACTTCACGTCCATATTCCAGGAGAGATAGGCAGAGGCACAACCAGGGCACCCACGATTAGCCAAAGACACTAAGTCCCACAATGTGATAGACTGCAAGCCTATCGCCAACCGATCACCAATCCAATCTCGGGCAACGTTTCTTTTTTATTAGAAAATAGTCGAAAAATGTCGACGCGCACAAATACCACTTGTATGGTTCATGTGAATAAAGATTATCCTGATTCTGATTCTGATTCCTGATAGGAAACACATAATTTATATTTATTTTTGTTGCCGACCTGGAGATCGAACCCGAAGCCGTACCTACCTCTAGACTAGAATATTTTAATCCAATAAAATAACGTCTTAGTGATAATGATGAAAACTAGAACTGAAATGATGAAGAACCTTTAAACTTTACAACTACTGAAGGAAAAATAATTTTACGACCTTGGATATACCAAACTGGTTTAGAGCTTCCAGTAATTATTCCTCATTCATGTCTCATCGATCCACCGCTAATTCCCCCAAACCATCAATTTGAATTATTTATTATTCTAACAATATTGAATGGTTTCTTAAGCGCTACAAAATGATATATTAGGTGATTGCGTATCAATAAATTACAATTTGTACGAAAAGCGTAACATGTTTTCGTTAGTTATGTTAGATTTATACTGTTTAATAACTTGCAGGAATGTTATGTGAACATTTTTCATTGTTTAAAGATCCTTTGCAATTTTATCTTGTTAAATATGTGGAATTCCTCTAATAAGATTTTTTAAGAAGATTTTTGAAGTATACGCGCTACTGCAATTAACTATATCCACGTACTAAACTTGGTAAGTTATATGTATTTTCATGAGATAAGCTCGCCTATCGTATATTATTCCTAATTTTTTAGTTATTTTGTCTTATTTCACATGTGCGTAATAATGAATGAAATAACATTTATTAGCTAAAGCGAGATCAGAGAGAGAGAAAGAGAGATGGAAAGGGGAGGGTGAGGAAAAGGGGGATTCAAAAAAAGTGTTGATCTTAATTGTGAAAAAGCATACCTTGTTGGTTTAGTCAAGTGTTACCACTTGCTACTAATTACTTTAAATTGACAAATCAAATATGAGTGGATGTAGGTAGTAGGGAAGGCCTAGGTTGACATTTTATGATCAAATAATTGAGTTGGTAGCGGTAATAAGAGTCCTAGAAATCTGAGTGCTAATAGGTATAAAAAAAATAAAAACATGGCAGCAAAACTATCTGCTAACCCCACAAGAGACTTACCGTAAATATATATTGTTGTTTAAAGTTATTCAGTTCTCTTGAGGGAATTCTTTGAAAAGTTACGATAAAGTGTTGTACGCCGTAATCTAGTTCTCTATCCCAAAACTTGCACATTGTCTTAAAGTCCAAACGTAAATACTCGTATATGAGTAGATTGTATTGAATATTTTTAAAGGACGTTTGCAGAGCATAAAAGCTGACTGGCGGTCCAGGTGTTGAACTTGACTTTATGAGGTCCTAGGTTCAATTCCCAGGTCGGGCAACACAAATAAAATGGGTTTTTCCAGTTTTGTAATGTAAAAAATGTTGCTCGGGATTGGATATGTGACTGATTGGCGAAACGCTTGCCACCTATCACATTGTGGGACTTAGTGTCTTCGGCTATTTGTGGGTGCCCTGGTTGTTCCTCTGCCTACCTCTTTGAGGATATGGGCGTGAATATTCTTCTTCTTCATGATATGCGAAATTTATAATGTTACTACAATTGGGCGGGCAAAGATTATATGATAGCAGAATAAGGTGAGACAGTGGCAGAAATCTGCACTTTCTTCACTAGTGGAATCCAAAAATTGAAATTCTCTTCATTATTCTTCTAGTTGGGATAGGTTCATTTCTATGTCACGGAAAACACATTAACAACAAATAAGGTATTTTTTTTATATTATTTGCAGCTTAATCTAAATGTCGATAAAATAGACGAGTTGAATAACATTAGAATAAGGATATTTTTTACATAATCAGATTATTGGAGAACATTAAAAATGAATATTAACAAATTCTCAGAATTATCCAAAAGTGATCTAAATCAAATACATACCAAATACGAAGAAACTCATTAACTCGCGCAGAGATTGGTTGCCAGAATTCTATTAATTACTAATTTGAAATGAAATGGGTTCTGGATCTGAGTTGAATATTTAATGATCCTAAATCATCCATTCGATGCCAAGCCGATCTTCTTAGAAGCTAAACGCTATTGTCATATCTCCACATGGATGTAAATTGTTTTGACAACGGCATTAAAGTATTTAAGGCAGGTAACGGTTTTATTCATTTTGTAAATGCCAATAAGTTGAACTAACTTTTTATCTATGATAATTTTTAGGTTAATGGTTTGTTTTGTTTAAGTGCTCTATTATTTGAAAATTTAATTCTCACTTTTATTTTTTTATTTGATTGTTTACTCAATTGTTAATCAAGGTAGGCTAGACATTAGACATGTTTCTAATAAGAAATTACACAACATGATACCCATCAGTTACAATTATTAATAAAGCACCATCACAATATTGGGAATTCGTACATAAAATTTGTGAGTGAAACCGCTAGAATCTGTAATGAAATAGGTAGTACGTAGTAATAGGTAGTCGGTAGACTTAGTTAGATATTACAAAATCTTAAACAATATCCATCTTTATTTTAAGTACCCATTTTTAATGCAACCTTTATTTGCGTTTAGGTAATTTTAAAACTTGACAAGGGCACCCATGATTAGCTGATGGTATTAAGTCCCATAATGTTACAAGTGCAAATTACTTATCGCTTTTTATCACTCGGTTTCGATCTGATTTACAATTATTTTCGGTTTTTGTTAGAAAATTAAAAAAAAAACACATTTTCAATGATCCGAAAATCGAACCCCTGATGTAACGTAAACAACGCCAACATCAGATTACTAGACCACCTCTCCCGTGTTGTACCGACCCCTGTTTAGAATAGAGTATTTGGTTTATTGTCTGTCTGTCCTCTAGTTCCTAAGAGACTAGAAAAGTGCTGTGAAGCAAATTGTACTGGTGAAGAGCCACTGGTTTACCAATTCCTGCTGCCACATTGAAACGATCATATTCTGATCTGGAGGGACGAACTAATTGCAGCTTTTTATTTAGCAATATAACGTTGCCAGATGAGCCTAGTGATAGTTCACTATCTTATTACATAAAAAAGAATAGCAATAAAGTTTCAATAATGCCAAACAATGTCGTTAATTTAAAATCTTCAACATTTATATTTCATCTGTCAGATCATTATGTAAATTTCTTATCTGCCAACGAATGGCTTAAATTTATAAAATTCCCTTTGTCTAAAACTTTATATGCAAATATCTTGTGGATTCTTCTCAGAAGCCTTCTAAAATCTAAAACAATCGTCAATCGACACGTAAGGTATTCGCCGTGTCCGAGTTTGTTAGCAGGAAATGTATTAGCATAATGCATTCGGTTGTCTCACAAAATTTAAAATGCCCTTTGAATATTTTACGGACGGATGGAGTCGGCGCCGTTGAGATAAAAACACAACACCTTGCTCGTGGTTACTGAAGTGTCGGTTTTGCACCTAAAGGTTTATTAAGCCAGCTCTACACTTTTAGGATATGGACAAAATATATTATACAATTTAATATATGATATAAAATATGATGTGTAAAGACACAATTAATATAGCACACTTTACACATTTCGGTAGTATATTAATTATTTTTTTGGTTTTGTAATAGTTTCAATAGTAAGTGTCTTTTTTAAATTTATTGACATGTGTCAAATTTAAAGAGGCTTTAAATTTAAAAATTTAACTTTTTTCTTTCGTTACATATAAGTTCAGTCATGCTCATGTGTATCTGTATGTAAATTTGATAATAGACTTTTATAACGGGCTGTATCTGCATAAAGGTACTAATAAACAATAGCAAACGAAAACGAATAATGTGTTTATATATTGGTCAGTTTTTCCTGCAAATGTCCTACATTCGTTTTTTCTATTAATCATGGATTATTTTCATTTTCAGAGTCTAAAAATAATAATAATATATATAAATAATAATATTTAGCAAGTCTATAAATTTTATGTTTTATCAAAGGCAATATCTGGTTTTACATTTTTTCTTTCTTTGCAAACAGCCTTTTTGACAGAAACAAATAGAATGAAAACAAAAGTGAAGAATTTGTGTATCTTGGTTAATGTTTCCTAAAATTGTTCTACATTATTTGCGGAAGTAAAATGGTATTACCATTTAAAAAATATTATTAAAATATTTTTACTTTATGGGCGAAGTAACAATACCAACACATGAAATTACAAATAAAGGTTTATAGCTCAAAAAAAATATTGAATCAGAAATATCCCAGCAACTTGTTCCAAATATTTACGAAACAGACATACAATAAAGTTACGACGTGTAAAACCGCTTTTACTCTCAGACTTACGCTACGGATAATCTTGCTAATGAACATGTAGACAGTAGACTGTGTTGTAATCCGACTTCCTGATAGATAAGTATTATTTTTTACCACCTTTAACTCAAAAGTTTTTGTAGATCCATTCCATTGATGCGGACTTTTGTTAATCTTGGTATTGTTTAATATAAGTCGTATGTATTTTTGTTTAAGTATTAGACTACGTCTGCGTTGTTCGACTTTACATACAGCTTTAGTTTTGTATTTAAATTTTATGGAAGTTTACCGGAAGTAGTAACACCTATTTAAGGTTGATATTATCTAACCATTTCTGGAAATTTCGATAATCTGAAATCCGCTTCTGCAGTTTAAAATATAATGGTTTCCAAATAAGTTGTATAATAAATACTAAACAAATTTCAAACCGCAATGTACTTGCTACATGTAATGACAAGCTCGTTTTTGTAATAGCTATTTCTAACAGTTGACTTTTTTTATGTAATAGTAAGGCAAACAAGCAGACGGATTTCCTGATGGTAAGAAATTCACGCCGCCTAGAGACACCAAAGGTGGTAATGGTGCGTTACCAACCTGAGGTCAGGGTGTTGGGTCTCGAGCAAAAGTAAGTTTACCGGCTACCTTACCCTCCAAACCGGAAAACGTCATGACGTTATGGCGGCAGGAATAGGTAAGGTGGTGGTGGGTACCAATCCGGGCGAGTCGCTGCGAAACTCTACCACCTAGTCAGATGTCACGGTATTAATGATAATAAGCCTATACTCGCCTCTTACGAGCTGCCAGGCAAGAAAGGCAGATGGTCTATTCTCCAAAGGAGCCCGGACCAACACGGGGAAAACTATAGAAAGTACCTACTATTCGCATCAAATAAGCTCAAATACGGTAGAATGATGCTGTAAATTTTAGGAGTTTCTATTAATACCTTCTGTCATATCAAGTGAACTCAATGATATTTCGTTGTCATTAAAAGTATGTATGGCAAAAACCGGTTCAGTCGGTTCCGCAACCTGCTTAAAAGCTGGTAGCTGCTTTGAAATTCCGTTTCAAAATTTAAACCGGACCAACTTTGCTAGTACAACAAAAGCTTGTAAAAAGAGATAAATAGCAATGTTACTGTATAACTAACAAAATGTGTCAAATAAACAAACGTTAACAATTTAATTATTATGCGAATTCATATTTTGAAACCCAACTTTTTTTTCGAAAATATTTTTTTTAGGGTTCCCATAGCTAAAGGCTAAAATCGGAACTCCTGTAGATTCATGACGAATCTAAGTCTGTCTGTCTGCCCTTATGTTACAGTCTTTTATTTCTGAAGCTTGGTAGGTAGGTGTATGGTGTGAACAGCGTTAAGATTTAGAAATAAGAAGAAAATAAGAAAGAAATATGATAAATTTTGGGGGTAACAAAACTCATTTTTTTTTCTTCAAATCTATAAGTGTGTATCGTATATATGGATAGGTTTTCAAAAATGATGTTGAGGTTTTTACCAAAAGTTTTTGCAAATTGCAATTCATTCCAGTTTTCAAGGACTTATATATATGCGAGTCGGACTCGCACTTGGCCGCTTTTATTTAATTCGTTGTCTTAGTGTCTGTATACTAATGCAGCACGATTTTTAACCAATTAAATTATATTATATCAATCTATTTCCAAATTTGAGCTTGTATCAAAACTGATAAAAGGCACGGAAATATTTTCATTCTTAGGTAAAAATTGCAACCTAAATATAGTGTCTCAAAAGCAATGGGCATCTACTAGTTAACATGACTAAAATGTTCAAATAGAAATTTCATAACTCAAACTATATCCGGTATGGTCTAGTGGCTAGGATACCTGGCTCTCACCCAGGAGGCTCGGGTTCGATTCCCGGTACCGGAAACTATTTTTTCGTCTGTCTTTGTATTTTTCTTTTTTTTTTCAGACTTCCAGAAAACCTCAATTTTTTTAATGGATGAATTAAATTTAGTTCACTATTTTTTTTATTTCAAAGCAGGTATTTTCTCGTTACTCCTATTTAAATTTCATCGAAATCTTAAAGTGTTTTCAGGGTTATTGTTATTAATTAGTAAAACCCTTAGAATTCAAAATTAATTTTAGACTGTGACAGTTATGGAAGGAGATTGTAAAGCCCTGAGAAAGAAATGTAAGCCCCTTTACATTTGAATGCGATGAAAACTTGGTTGCGCTTTTAGCAGGGATGGAAGGTACACCGCGGATGTAGAGAGGAGACTGAGTGCAGGGAATAGTGTGAATGGAGCGTTGGGTAAGCTATTCCAAAGCGAGGTTTTGAGTCAAAAAGTTAGACTCGCTTTGCATAATTCTGTGCTTATCCCAACGTTATTGTATGGAAGCGAGAGTTGGGTATGTCAGAAAGATCATGAAAGTAGGATAAATGCGGTCGAAATGAGAGCACTACGGAAAATCTGTGGTGTAACGCTCACAGACCGCATTCGTAATAGTGAGATCCGAGAAAGAGTGGGATCGAAAGAAAGTGTTGGTGTTAAAATGCGAAAGGGCATGCTCCGCTGGTTCGGGCATGTGGAAAGAATGACAGATGAAAGATTGACAAAGCAGATATACAATGCGAATGTGGATGGATGTAGGTACCCGGGGAGACCAAGGCTGACATTTCACGATCAGATCAATCGGATATTATCCGAGGGTGGTGTCAAGAGTCTCCGAAACCGGCGTGTTTGTATGAAAAGGGTAATGAATGTGAAGGAAGCAAGACAGGTTTGTCAGGATCGTGAGGTCTGGCACTCGATACTCTCTGCCTACCCCGTTAGGGACTTGGCGTGAAGATATGTATGTATGTAATTTTAGATTCTTTGTTTCTTCGCTACTTTTATTACTATTTTTTATTATATTTCGGAGCGTTTCTTTTTCTTTTAATTTTCTTTATCGTTGAACCGATGTTGATGAAATTTCATATGCCTACGTGTTGGTCCAGGGTCATTTGCCTTCCTACCAGGCAGCTTGTAAAAGCCGAGCACAGACTGACATCTGACTAGATGGTAGAGTTTCACAGCGACTGCGCGGATTGGTTCCACCGCCTTACCGATTCCTGCTGCCCTAATGTCAGTGCTTGCTGTTCACGTGTTTCGGCTCGAAAGACAAGGTAGCCAGTAAATTTACTTTTGATTGGGGCATAACAACCTGGCTGCAGGTTGGCAATGCACCATCACCACCTTGGGTGTCTCTAGGCGGCGTGAATTTCTTACCATCTGGAAATCTGTCTTCTTGTTTTTTTTTTCATTTTTTCATTCACAAAAAATGCATATAACTAAAGATCAAACATTTGCAGTCTTAATTTTTTTTAGAAATCAGCCCCTAAATGGCTCCTAATATGGATGAAATTTGATATGAAAATCGTTAATATAATTGGCTGACAAAGCAGCGGTTAAACAGCTAGTTTCTCATAGTCAATGAATAGGTGTGGAGATGTCGTCAATTATAAAAAAGCAAAAACTCATGGCTGTTTCAAAAACTGAGTGTAGTACGTCCGTACGTGATTGGTATGAAAGGTCCATTGTGCAAGGTGCATTCGGCCACCCAAGTTGTATGAGCCATTGTACCTCTCGTTAGCTAAAGTGCAGACCTCGGATGTCAGGTTATGAGGTTAGTGATAATAATTGTTTGTATGGTTTGTATAAACCGTACCCAGTACTGTTACGGCATAATATAGCGAATAAGCACACAGATCTACTGATGGCAAGAGACAACCATGTCTCATGACACCATAGATGTTATAGGTGAATCGCTGACCTGTGGCCGGTATGTTTGGTATATTGCAAAAGTCTACCGGCTACCCCATCCAGTTTGTGGACCTAAAAATGACAGTTATTGTTACGGCAGGAAGAGGCAAGGTTATTGTAAGTCGCTGCACAGCACTCTACTACCAGTGTTCTTATTGGTAATTTTATCAAAGATCAGACAGTCTTATCTGCACTAGGAACCTTTACCAAGAAGAAGAAAAAAAAGTGTTAAGGATGTACCTATACGCTGGCATGTATATTTTTTATGTGAGAGGTCAACGATCAAGCATACTAGTCTCATGATGGTAAGGGAAAACCGTGAATAGATACCATAAATGTTACAGGGGCGTCGCTGTCCTACGGAAATTATAAAAATCTAAAAATAAATAACTCTTCTAGTGTGATTGAAATGTTGGTTTCTTTAATGAAATGTATATGGTGGATGGCGCAGGTATCGGCTTGTCACAAATTTAAAGGGATTCCAAGTTGGCCGATTCAGCTAGTGAAATAGAGTTTCAAGTGACAGTTGTTTTTCGCTATTTTTTCAATAAAAGACTTAAATTAATGTTGAGATTAATAGGTTTTTTTATAAAAAATTAAGTCGGATTTTCTACCAGCCAGAGATACTTACGCTGTTTTGCCAGTCAAGTCATGGGATACTAGGTACCCCGTCCTTTATACTGAAACACGACAGTAGCGAGCACTGGATTAAGTAAAGTTATACTGCACAAACATGTATCAATAAAAATAGTATTGACACTTACTTTCGACAATATCCATACAAGGAATTGTGAGAAATGTTTTGTTTTCTCTCGGTACTTATACTTCAGGTTGAAGCTTATAGCAAATATTAACATGTAGTAACTCTACTAACATCATAAAAGTAAAAGTCTATTTCGTTTTCTCAGCTAAACTTCTGGATCGATATTGATGAAATTTAACATACAGATAGGAATAGAACAGAAATCAACTAGAGGCTACTTTTTTCAGAAATAATCTAAAATCTACTTAACGCTGACAAAGTCGCGGGTTTTCAGTAGTACGATATAATTTTACACAAGACACATCACACTTTATGTTTAATACTGATTATACGAGAATCGAACACGCTACTTATCACCACGCACTTCTAATTTAAAGACTTCATTATAAAATTAAGTTTGTATTTAAAACTTTTAATCTTAGAAAAATCTGTTATGAATATCACAATATCTCCATAATTTAAGTGATATTAAAACTTACTAATAAATTATCCATTAGTAAAATTAGAATACCAGAATAATTTCGCATGTGCACAATTCAAAGGAGCTAATTTGAAGCCGGATGCGTACAATAAGGGTTCTGTATTTATATTTATGTATGTATTTAATTGGTGTGGCTAGCTTACACGCCTAACTACATCGACCAACCGCGAGGCTCGGGTTCGATTCCCGACGGGGCACGCATTTAGATGTTTGCATTTTCGGGTCTGGGTGTTTATTAAATTTATTTTGGTATCTATTTAAGTATTTCTATGTATTAGAATTGTTGACTAACACCCATAACACAAGCATATAATTTGCTTGTTTTGGAATTAGATTCAATTTGTGTGACTTGTCTAGGGATTTACTTATTTATTAAAATATTAAGGATATTTGAGAGTAGCTAGTAACATTTGATTGAATAAGATAACATACAAAACCGTTTTCAATTTCACTAGTACAAAAAATACCACGTGACTAAACAATTTCACCACTCTATTTCACATGTGTAAATATATAAAATTGGAGAAGAGTTATTTCGAAAACTTTAATTTAAATTTTAGACATTTTTAGTTTTAGTTCAGCTTACTCCCTTATTTACTTATTCAGCCCTTATTTACTTATTCAGCTTACTCCCTTATATACTTATTTTTGTGTGTGCGTGTGTTAGTGCGAGTGGGAGTTGATGTCCTTTGTGGTGAGTTCCTCGACAGGTTGGCGAAGGAAGTGATTAGTTGGATTGTATCCCGAGGTCAGAGTGTTGTGGGCGATGGGAACGGCGGTTAAGCTCGTCTGTGATATTTGGAAGATTTTCCGAGTTTCTACAACATTTACACTAATTCCACGGAATCAGCAAAATAATGAATTACATACATATCTTCACGCCGAATCACTTCCGGGGTAGGCAGAGACTATCAAGTGGCAGACAAACGATCCTGACAAACCTGTCTAGCTTCCTTCACATTCATTACCCTTTTCAGACAAACACGCTAGTTACGGGACTAAGTATTCTAAATATTATTTAGTTCTGATAATTTTTGTCATTTTCTCTTTTTTTTTATTTAGTTCTGAATTTTTCAGTGACTCTGACATATGAGCGAATATACAAATGTATCGAAAATATTTCGTTGTTTGCCATTTCCCTAGAGAACCCTAACAAAAGTACTTACAAATACTAGGCAATACGAATTACATCGTATTTTGTCATAAAATAGGATCAAATATCCCATAAAATACCAAATTTCAGCGATTCAATCATTTTTATGGCTCATAAAAGTTTTTCTTGACCATTCAAATGATTACGACAATCGTTCGAAATAGTTACGACATTTATTACCCATAATGAATTACTCATGGATGATACATGAACATGTGTCTGTCGGTTCAATACTTAAGATTTAGAAACCAGACGTCATGTCAATCAATTGAAGATCCCTCTTACATTGAACATATGCTGCAGGCGTGAATATATACGTTATAGACTATCCCCTACTAATGTTTCATTTACCCTATTACGATTACAGGAAAAAAATTGAAGTGTTTTTTACGTGTTACGATATAAATTAATAATGTAAATGTGTTATTTTTTTTGTGTATTACTGATTTACCTTAAATACCTTAAAAAATTAGGTTCATACAGTTTATTTAATTAATTTCGGAAGACGCTATCAATTTTCAATTGAAATAAATATTATTTTGGTTTGACCAAGTTATACGTCACCCCGAAGATTTGATTAATCTGAATATGATATCAAATTTCTTTATCCAAGCTAATATTTATTTAGTTCTTTGTTTTTTTAATTTAAGACATGTTTATAAATTTACCATTCAAACTAAACTTTAATAATGGCGAGCAACAATAGTATATGAAACTACGACATCAGTGCTTGGTTATTTTAGAGCACGTTATATAAATTAAAACAACAAAAAGGGTAGGTCGTTGCATAAAACTGTTGTCTAGTTGGTAATGACGAATTTTAGCCTATGTTTACCTCCTACAACCAGTTAGGCAAAAAAGCAGATAGTCTACTCCTTTCAACAGACCCCTACCAAAACGGAGAAACAAACTCTATGCTCGCTCGATAAAGAAGTCGATGCAAGAACTCATGTTAGGGGTAACATTAGGTGGTATAATGTCGCGGCCTATTTATCAAAGTCGAATTAGTAGATGACATTGAAGCGTAAAACATATGGCCTATTAGTTTGCGGTTTGCCTTCTGGAAGGGAACGGGTATCATTAAATTAAAATTAGGTGCAAAGTAAATTATATAAATCAAGTGAGCGTGAGGCTCTTCCGCCCGAATTGTATTAACGGTCACGAATGTTATGACAAAGCTTCAGGAAAATGTGTGTGGTTTTTATAGATAGAAAAAATATCTTAAAGTATCTTCACGCCCATATCCCCGAAGAGGTAGGCAGAGGCACAACTAGGGCACCCACGACTAGCCGAAGACACTAAATCCCACAATGTGATAGGTGGCAAGCCTATCGCCAACCGGGCACATTTCCAATCCCGACCAACATTTTTTTTATTAGAAAATTGGAAAAATCCAATTTTCTTTTTGTTGGAAAAAATATCTTGATCCAATATATTCTAATACTGATAGTGTTTATTCAAGATGGTCAAGTATGAAACCTAGCCAGGTTGACTACGCATCCTTATTATACCATCGTGCCCACCCAGTAACCAGAACGCAGCACCAAGTCGAGGTACGGTCTCCCTGGAGACAGCCCTTGGTGCTGGCGTTGTAGGTAACAGTCTCATGCATTTAACTAATGATGTCTCAGGCTGAGCACTCTGCTCGGCCCACAAAGCTCGGCGAAGGTGCAAAAAATAGCGAGATTAGCAACAAATGTAGTCATTCAAAAAAAAAAGTGTGCGTGTACTAGCGTACACTCGTAAGAAGTGAAGAAGTGAAACTTCTTTATGACGTTATTTTTAAAATAATAGTTTACTATATGCAACTTTACAGAAATTGGTTAAATAAAGTTTATTGCCAATCCCTACTCCGCTGGAGAAAGTATACTTCGAATCACGCGTGGTAGGGATAAAAACAAAGATGGTGCGTAACGGAAAAATGTGACGCGTAACAAAAAAATTTTACACTACATTTTTTCCAACCCCGATAAACAAGTTTCACTTCAAAAACGATCGTGAGGTTTGGCACTCGATTCTCTCTGCCTAATACGTAAGAGAATTGGCGTGAAGCATATCTTATACGTGTATCCTTATCATATTTAATGACAAAAATTCTAGAAAAGATCGTGTAAAACATTTTTTTAAATAGAAAGAAATATCTTGATCACATTTGATTTGGATATTCCGACAGTTTTATTGAAAGAGTATGAGATTATATCAACATCATAATGTGTCAACGAAAAAAAATAATTATGACTAGCTTCCGCCCGCGACTCCGTCCGCGCGGACGTCGGTCTTCGCGTGATAAAACTGAAAAATTAAGATTTTTTTTTTCTACGTATATTTCCCATGTTATGGCCAGGATAATAAGGTATAAATGTACCAAGTTTCATAGAAATCGAACCGTTAGTTTTCAGGTAATGCCTGAACATACAGACAGACAAACATTTTTTTAATCACATATTTGGGTTTGGTATCGATCCAGTAACACCCGCTGCTATTCATTTTTTCAATATTTTCAATGCACAGAATTGACCCTTCTACAGATTTATTATAATATGTATATATGTTATAACTTATATTACAACTGGAGGTTACACTCTTCACATAGACCTTGGGACTGATTGCGTATCTTTTTAGTGGTGAACAATGGGTAAAGTATTCATCAAACACCTATCAAATGACGTGGTTTGTATTTGCTATCTCCTTTGTACTTCAGTTGGTCACTGGAGATAGCAAAATACATAAAACACGTTATTTCACGATTATTTCATGTACACTTTACCCAGTGATCGTCACCTAAAAGATACTCAGTTAGCCCCGTGATGTCATAATACTGGTGACTGCTACCCAATTACTGCTGACTCTGTCTGATATTCCAAATTTTGTTGGAGTGAAATATTAATAATTCGCTATTACTGTGTTCAAGAGTGCTTAAAGTCACGTATCCGATTTCAATTTCCAATGAGAAAAAATGATGATTGTAAATTTTTACGTCACACCGTCACGAAAAACCGACATGATGAAGTTAGCTATAGATAACATTTTAGTTTTTATTAAATATTAAATAAACTTTATTTAACTAAATAATGCATTATAATAAAACTTTTAATGTATTAAATACCTTTTTTCTATGGTTAGTGTCATGAAAATAAGGCAAAAGATAAAATTTTTAAAAAGATTTTTATCTTATTACGCCGAAGAAGTGTTACTTCACAATTAAGTACACACACAATTTTTTTTTAATAATATTGGAAGGCAAACAAACGAAGGCAGACGGTTTTCCTGATGGTAAGAAATTCACGCCGCCTAGAAACAACAAAGGTGGTAATGGTGCGTTGCCAACCTGAGGTTGGAATGTTAGGCCTTGAGCAAGAGTAAATTTACCGGCTACCTTACTCTCCGAACCGGAACACGTCAACGCCAAGCACTGACGTTATGGCATGAATAGGTAAGGCGGTGGTACCAATCTGGGTGAGTTGCTGCGAAACTCTACCACCTAGTAGGATATCACGGTGTTAGTGACAGTAAGCTTATACTCGCCTTTTGCGAAGTGCCTGGCAGGAATACAGATGGTCTATCCTGCAAAGGAGCCCGGACCAACACGGGGAATGCATGAAATCGCTATTCAAGATTAGCCCTATAGGTCTTTGTTAGGAGCGCGTTACCTGCAAATGTAACATAGTTTCATGGCTGAAACTTTAGACTTAAGATTTTTTTTGTATGACATTGGAAGGCAAACAAGCAGACGGGTTTCCTGATGGTAAGAAATTCCCGCCGCCTAGAGACACCAAAGGTGGTAATGGTGCGTTGCCAACCAGAGGCTGGGATGTTAGACCTCGACCAAAAGTAAGTTTACCGGCTACCTTCCCTCCGAACCGAAACACGTCATGACGTTATGGCGGTAGGAATAGGTAAGGCGGTGGTACCAATCCGGGTGAGTCGCTGCGAAACTCTACCACCTAGTCAGATGTCACGGTGTCAGTGACGGCAAGCCTATGCTCGCCTTTTACGAGCTGCCTGGCACAGGAAGGCAGATGGTCTATTTTACAAAGGAGCCCGGACCAACACCAAGATGTTAACGGATGTACTAACAAACCATGACTTTAAGCCATAAAGTCCAACTTTAAGCCATTGTATTTACGAGTGCTCTTATATACTGCGTTTTTTGTTAGTTGATAAACTTACTTTTTCACAAACAGAGCTCGTTTGTGGACCAAGTAATTTTGCCAACTACCATTTTTTTTATGATGCTGTTAATGAGTTTGTCTAAACTTTGCTCTGGATTTAATTAATTAAGGCATTAAATGCGATCCGAGGCTTACGATATTTTATTGCACCCTAAGGAAAAAGGGTTTTTGAAGTATTCTTGTCAATTCCCTTATGCGTATACGCATACACTCTCACGTGTGTGTATGTGTGTGTATGTATATGTGTTTGTGTGTGACAAAATGTCTTAATCATATCTATATACACAATATACCTACTAAAATATCGACACTTTCCCATATGAATTAGGGACATAGAAATAAATTTCTGCAATTAAAATATGGATTGGCATGGCAAAATTGGCAATTATTTATTGAAACCCGATATTTGAATAATATATTGTTAACGGATAAAATATTTTTACATCTCTTTGTTTATTTTCGATGCAAACAATAAAAAATATCAAACCGCTTATTAATTTATTTTATCTAACAAAGCTAATACGAAAATCCTGGTTCTAAAACTTGATAAGGATTCCATAAATTTATTTTAAAAAACCAATAAATTGCATGACTTGAAACGACTGATAAAACAAGCAGATAACATTTAATATGGATGTTATGTTTTGCAATAATTTATTTACAGGTGTTGGAATATTGTAAAAAATCGCCAGTTTTGATATCACCTTGTTACTGCCATAAGTTCAGTGCTTGCCACAGTCGTGTTTCGGTTTTTTAGGGTAAAATTATTGGTAAGTGGTGCGTACCTATTTCTCACTATCAGGAAACGCGTCTGCTTGTTTGTGTTTAAATTTTATAAACAAAACTCAATTTTAAAAATTATTTCACCTTTAGAATGATACATTATCCTTTAATGACATAGGCTGTGTTTCATCAAAATCGGTGCAGTAGAAACCAAGTTACGGGGGCAAGGCTCATTTGGCAGGCAGACCAAATCGCAAACATAAGTTACCGCCTCGTTGGTCGGAGGGTTAGCGTAGATACACGACTAGCACCATTCACCAACCTTGAGGCTCGTGTTCGATTCCCGATGTGGAAAAGCGCTTGTGAGATGTAGGTATATCTGGTGTGGTATAGGTTTGTTTGATAAATTAACTGTGGTATTTATTTGAATGTAATATGTATTATTATAGTTAAATAACACCTGCAATACAAGCATTTAATTTGCTTACTTCATGGTTACTACATTTGTGTGTTTTGTCCAGGGATATTTGCTTACTCTGGAGTTTTATTTGTATTGTTTGTTCATAGATATTTACTTAAAACTAACTACGCCGAACAACGAGGCTCGGGTTCGATTCCCGACGGGGGCAGGCATTTGTGTGATGAACATTTAGATGTCTGCATTTCTGGGTCTGGGTGTTAATTAAATTTATTCTGGTATCTCAACTAAGTATTTCTGTGAATTAGTATCGTTCATTAACACAAGCATATAATTTGCTTACTTTGGGGTTAAATTCAATTTGTGTAACTTGTCCTGAGATATTTATTTATTTATTCATTGTATTATCCTGACGTATCTAGTATATGACTGTATTAAAACTATGTTTCACTTCAATCCGTTCAGTAGTTAAAGACTGAAAGAGTAACAAACATCCATCCATCCTCACAAGTATTCGCGTTTTATTACTAGTCATATAAAATGTGTTCTATAAACTTTTACGTGCATATTAAAAGCAAGCCATCGATACTTTGAACATAATACAACAAATGATTTACTAAAAGGTCAAAAAGGTATTTATGTCTCTTCGGGGACGTACTGGGCGTACGTTACTCGATATCCAACTTGATTTATTAATATGGTATTGCTTCGCGAATTTACACTGATAATGAAAAATGTTAATGTCGCAGGTTACAGACTTAACCACCGTTGTTTTGGTTTTATGTGATTGGCGAATGGTAGTTGTTTTTTTTATGTTATAGGAAGGCAAACAAGCAGACAGATTTCCTGATGGTAAGAAATTCACACCGCCTAGAGACACCAAAGGTACTAAAATCTCCACACACTCCGCTGTTGAAGAAACAACGGATAACTTTATACCTTTAGCCTGCGTTAGTTCCACGAATCTTATGAGAGTGGATCATTTGTTTACTTGCCAGGTTCTTTTCTTATTTATAGTAGGTACATCATACATACATACATGATTAAGCACATTAAGTAAATATTAATGATTTACATATTTTGTCTCCCAGGAAATCCATCTGTGTGTTTACCTTCCAATGTTAGGATAGGTATTGTAGGACCCAAAATGATCAGATTTGATTTTTATTGGATGAATGGATAAAGTTTTACAAGTGCTTCGGTTTTTCTAAAGCTCAGGAAATATTATGCTTGACATGTGCTACAAACCAGTCAGATTGTCTCCTTCTAATATTATAAAAAATATCATTACCTATGTCCAGGTCAAGGTCCAACAGCGAGGCGTTAGGACTGACGTCCTTCTTCATTTTGTTCCTTTGGACTAGCGTGCGCAAATGTTAACATCCACTTAATATTTAATACAAAACGCTTTTCTATGTTAAGATATAGAATTTATTCATGGAAAGAGATAATCGCTGTGTAGATATCATAGATGTTGTTGAGGTGTTGATAATTTATGGCCGGAACTGTGCCACGTGTGCAAGTCTACCGGATACGCTGTATATAACACTATCAAGGTGGACACTGATACTATAGCAGCAGAGATATATATTTTAGTAGTAATGGTGCGTTGCCAACCTGAGGCCGGGGTGTTAGACCTCGAGCAAAAGTAAGTTTACCGGCTACCTTACCCTCCGAACCGGAACACATCATGACGTTATGGTGGCAAGAATAGGTAAGGCGGTGGTACCAATCCGAGCGAGTCGCTGCGAAACTCTACCACCTAGTCGGATGTCACGGTGTTAGTGATGGTAAGCCTATGCTCGCCGTTTACGAGCTGCCTGGCACAGGAAGGCAGATGTGCTTTTGAAATAATACTGATAAGTTGAAATATTATAAGCTTTTTGAGTTGCAATATAAGTTTGTCTAGGTGCTTACTTTTAAGCTATCCAGAACCAATTAAGTTAACCGCGAGGTTGGCAATATATTAGTTATTTTAATAAAAAACCAACCAATTAGTTATTTTAATAAACTGGTTTTTGGCATACACACTTAAGTTTAATGACAATAAAATGGAATGTTATACTGCTCATTATAATGAAGGTAGAAGGTGAAGAAATCCCAACATTACCTTGTCGTATCTTCACACCCATATCCCAGGTGGGCATAGGCAGAAACAGGCAGTCTACCGCCAATCTACTAGCCGAAGACACTAAATCACACAATGTGATAGGTGGCAAGTCTACACTAAACTATAGAAAACAACTATGTTTTTTTTTAAGAACTCTAAGTTACTATATATGTCGAAATAAAGTGAACAATGTTGATTTGTTGCACTACTACACTGCATTATAGATTTTTATGTGTTACTAGCTGTGAGCCGCGGTTTTGCTCGCATGGCAGTTCATATATTTACTGATAATAGACCATTAATAAGACTTTCATTCAAATTTCCAACCCCTATTTCACCCCTTTAGGGGAATATTTTCCAAATAAACTTAAATACTTATCTACTCAATTTTAGTAAGTAGCTCAAAAATTAACTATCGTATTTGTAACTTAAAATAACACGGTCTTCTATACAAACTTTCAACCTCTATTTCAAACGTTTAGGGGAAAAATTACCAAAATTACATCCATAGTGGGTGTCTACTCAAATTACCCTTCTCACCAAATTTTATGGCTGTGACTATAACAGTTTTTGCTCGATAATGATGAATAAGTCAGTCAGGACATATTATTTTATATGTAAAGATATGTTCCACCGAGCAAACACACAGCTTTCTTAACAGTTAAAGACAACAGCAACTATATGTTATCACTAGCTGCGCCCCGCGGTTTCACCCGCGTAAGTCCCAATCCCGCCGGAACTCCGGGATAAAAAGAAGCCTATATGTTATTCTAGGTCTTCAGCTACCTACATACCAAATTTCATCGTAATCGGCTTTGTAGTTTTTGCGTGAAAGAGTAACAAACATCCATACATCTATACATACAAACTTTCGCATTTATAATATTAATAGGATAGACGTCACCATCTTACTACCAAGGAGCAATGGGATCTTCACATTCCGAAGGCAAACTGATATAAGTACCTAAGTAAACATAAACCTACACCAGTTTTATAAATAAACCAAGTGTAAATGTTGGTGTAATCTAATCTAAGTCGATTCAAGTGTACTGTGAGGTCCAACTGTAATGAAATGTGGGTGGTAAATGTGCTTTGAGGCGCTTCTATGAAGCTACGATATCATGCACGCGATATAATACTGGAGGCACTACCTAAATAAGGCTTGTAGATTATCCCCTAAGATTTGCGCATTAAAAGCCCTAGCGTCGTATCGAATGGTCCATAGGGATGGGAACCTAACTACGGATGCTTCGGATATCCATTTTCCAATATTTCATACGTTATTAAAAATAATACGTTTTTGGTATTATTTTAAATAACGCGTTAAAAATACCATTTCGTAGATTTATCTTAGTAGATTACGTAGATCATACTAAAGGCCCTTTTGAAGTGTCTATATAAAACTAAAATCTAGGCACCGGAACGGAATGCGTCTACACATTAAAAAGATTTGGCGAAAGAAACTCATGGGATTTGTCTTTTTTATTCTAATTTTAAAACATGTATGCAATAATTCAAGTACTCATTAATACATTAAAAATTATATTTGTAAGACATTGACATTAGGAGCTATTAATTTTCTTATCTGGTAAATACTAAGCAATGGTTTTCAATGGCAACCTCTTTCATATGATATCAATTGGACACATTTTTGACAAATTCATTGATTGATGTTTTCATTTTATCAGAAAGTTTATTGTAAAAATCTCTACATTGGCTCGTGAATGACTTATTCTGGAAACGCGACACATTCATGACAAGATTATTTTTATTCCTTTTAAATAAACGTACAACTTTGTATATTCTGGTGCATATACTTATAATAAATGTTCGATGATTAACTGGGATGTCACAGTTAGATTTTTGATTCCTCTGAATTTTTCTCCCACGAAAACTCTTGGGCCTATGTTGTAAATTGCCATTATGATTCCTTATTTGTTTCTGTAGAACTCCCTCAAAGAAGTATTCCATAAGACATGATGTGAAAGCAAACACTTCTCTGTGGTACAAAAATAATTTTCTGCTGTGAAGGTAACAACACAAAGACAGTTTATGTAACATAAAAAGAAGCTCAATAATTCCTCTAAAATTCTTATACTCTTAGAGTGGCTTGCACGTTTCAGGGTGACTTGTTGAATTCTGAGTTAGATTCTTAGTATCATATTCTATTAGAAGCTAACTCAGGGTTAAGTTATGTATCCTGCTCTTAAATTAAAACTAGGAACGTTAAAGCGGTTCTTAGCTTTTAGGCTTTTGTTTACAAATTTCACTCATTGATTGATTAAATTTATTTCTTTATAAGTTTAAAAAAATCATTTGCTTATCCCATGTGATATGAATATTTTTTACCAGTAGTATATACAAAAGAAATAATAGAGTTGTAAACTTCATCAACACAGATATGTACGTATCCGAATACCTACATATTTTCTGGTTAGCACATCACTAAATGAAATAGTAAAATATTTTGCAATAAACATAATGCTTTTGCCGTTTTTATTCTACGAATACGAATTTATCTCCCGTATAATATATTCTAAGATAAGCAATATTTGCATTGTGTTTAATGCTTTCGACGTCGCAGTAAATGTGTGGGATTTTTGGTTACAATCGTGTTTTGCTACAATAGATAATATTCTAGACATGAACTGGATTGTCATGCAACTAGTATAAATGAAAGTAGACAATACTTAATATGTTAATCTTATACCAATAATAGTTGTCCGCTAAACGTATTATTACTAATATGTACTTACTTTTCCCCGTGCTGGTCCGGGCTCCTTTGTAGAATAGATCATATGCCTTCAAAATGCGAGCATATGCTTACTGTTACTACCACCATGATATCTGACCAGGTGGTTGAGTTTCGCAACGACACGCCCGGATTATACTCGACATAACGTCAGCGCTTGCCGTTGACGTGTTCCGGTTTGGAGGGTAAGATAGCCGGTAAGCTTACTTTTGCCAGAGGCCTAACATCTTGGCTTCAGGTCGGTAACGCACCATTACCACCTTTGGTGTCTCTAGGTGGAATGAACTTCTTACAATCAGGAAATCCGTCTGCTTGTTTACCTTCTAATGTCATAAAAAGGCATCTAAAGTTGATTGACTAATCTATTGACACAGCCAAAACCTCTGAACATGAAACTATATTACTACTGTATATCCTGAAAAAGACCAGATGCGACTCTCAAATATTGGTGACTCTAATTCACTGGCCTCTCTTCCATTTTTAATTGCCCGACCCTGGAATCGAACACAGTACCTCATGTAGTCAACGCCAGTACCGAACTACACACAGAGACCATACATAATATATATACCATTATGGGCACAAAGCATTACGTATTCCAACTTTATGAAGCGCATCTTGACAGCTGGTCGAAGCTCGGCATTATCAATACCGAGCATTTCCAATTATACTCGCTACAAATTTATTAACGCTCGCCGCTAGTTAATGTGAAAAGTAACATTCTATTTACGATGTTAAAAGGAAAATTATTTAGTTTATGAATGGTATGTTTTTTATAACTTCAAAGCCTTTGCTTTTTTGTTAAGTGGTTATTACATACGTCAGATAATGTAATTTTTTGAGATTTAGCTTCTTTACCCTGAGCAATATGTATGACGAATAAAGTCTTTACTTATTAGGAATAAGTTGCCAACTTAAGGCCGAGATGTTAGACCTCGAGCAAAAGTAAGTTTACCGGATACCTTACCCTCCAAACCGGAATACGTCATGACGTTATGGCGGCAGGAATAGGTAAGGCGGTGGTACCAATCCGGGCGAGTCGCTGCGAAACTCTTATTTCTAATATAGAAATACTTTAACCATGTGTGTAGTGATCGTGTATCTTACTTTCTTTTCGTTTTTTCACTTTATCTTTCTTCCTTTTGTGTTTTCTAAATTCTTCAATAATCAATATTTCAATAATCAGATGAAATATCTAACGGCCAGTTAATGCAATTTATGCTAGAGTGCATTTATGTATTTTAACAAAACCCTTAAACTCTCTTTATTTTTCTTTTTTCTCTTAAAAAATGATTAACAAAAATGAAGAAAACTAAATTCCTTAATTATCCCTTTCATTTTTTCTGTAATTTCTCTTTTCTTTCTTTTTTGTTTTTCCAGTTTAAATCCATGTTTACATCAGGTTTTTATCATTTGTATTCCAATAAATGTATCTTACAACTAACTAACTACGTTCCTAGTCGTAAGTAAGACCACTCGATGTCTGTCACGCCCAACTTCTCCCGACTTAGCGTGTCTCTTCAGTAACAAAGCATGTTTATTGTCTGAAAACAAAGACGACAGTTCAAGGCTTAGTGACAGAGAATAGTTGACATGGATGGTATAATTAGAGTAGATGTCCCAATTTGCATATGATACTTTCAACTAGTTTTGTTTTGAGTATTTCTCTTATGCGAAGCGTATATTATATTACTAATAGTTAAGAGGTGAAATGGTATGCTTAGCATTTAACTTAAATGTTAAATGTGTAGGTTTTAGTAGAGCATATGTAATAGTTCATCACCGTCGTGTTACATGTTCCTGCTTTAATAGCATAGTTGTCATTGAAAATGGTTTTTTTAATCTCTGACCATATTATTAATAAATTTAGACTAAAACAAGAAAGTCTTTATTACAACGTCATAAAAATTGTTACACTAGGTTGAACCTTGAAGTACTGTAATCCATGTTATACGGTATTCGTTAAATAAAATTTTAAGATTACTATAATCGCAAGCAAAGTAATTGAATCCTTACACCAAATAAAAAAAACGACGGGTTGCACACCGGGAGTGCCGGCGGAAGTGAAAACTGGAACATTAACGTTGCACATTTTTGATATTTTGGAATGGTTAGGGAATAATTTATCAGTATGAAACTGCTATAATTTATGTGGTGGAATACAACATTCAATTATTGCGCTATCGTACACAAACATGACAACACGAACATTCTCGCAAGCGCCCTGCGCCGTCTTACGAATTTTCGATCTGACGATCTGAAGCGAGTTTAGAAATGTTTACCCCTTTCAAAAAAAGTTCGCATCGCCGCTAAAGAAGTTTTCACTTCAAAGTATGAAATTATTTTTAGTAAATAAACAAATTTCAATTAAGCGTAATGTATATTAGATTAGTTAACAGTTCCTTTTAATGTGAGGTTTTATTCATCTCTGATTCAACTGCAACGGTACAGATAATTTGACGTAATGCCACATCTATTATTAATACATCGACAGAGCTAGCATGCCAATTATCAAGCTAACGTTGTATAAGCACGCTAACGTTCGAGTCAATTTCGTGTCTTGGGAACTACTCCGGGTTCTCTATGTTTATGAGTGCGCAAGGCCGTTTATCTATGCACACTGCTTCCTCCATTGCACGTTTTGTTTGATCATATTTATCGTGTTTCGCTCTAAGTCCCATTACTTTAGGGGATAGTCTAGTTAGGATAGGTCAATAAGTAAACATAATTCAGTTGTAATTAGTTATCCGAATAGTTCTGGCAACGTTATCCGTACTTTTATTTCACACTGACATTCTGAAGTAATATTTATGTTTATGCATGTTTAATAAATAAACTCAAAAAATGCAGGATTCGATTTTATAAATTCTTTAACATTAAAATAAATATCAAATTAATATGCATGGAGAAACTACACAAATAGATTGATGATTGAGCCTCAAAGCAAGCAAATTATAAATATAACTAGCTGCGCCCCGCGGTTTCACCCGCGTAAGTCCCAATCCCGCGGGAACTCCGGGATAAAAAGTAGCCTATATGTTATTCTGGGTCTTCAGCTACCTACATACCAAATTTTATCGTAATCGGCTTTGTAGTTTTTGCGTGAAAGAGTAACAAACATCCATACATCCATACATACAAACTTTCGCATTTATAATATTAATAGGATTTGCTTACTTTGGGGCTAGGTTCAATTTGTGTAACTTGTACAGGAATGTTTGTCATTATTGTTTATTGTCCACGTTGCAACTTCTCAAAAAGAGTATATTCCGATATTGCGTGTATATTATCACCGTTAATGTGTTATTGCTTTTCGTTTACACAAAACTGCATTATCAGCTGACCGAGCTGATATTCGTTGTAATATAATGGCCGGAATTCTCTTTATTGTAATAACAAAAGTAACTTTAAGTTTTAGTTTTCAACAAAGACAGTCACATTGTTAAAAGGTTCTAAAATAATATTTATTCAATATATATCTCATTAGAAAGAGCAACTGATTTTATTTTAACAAATTTTAATTGTTTAAGTTTGTTTTTCAATATAAGACAGTCACATTGATAAACAGTTCTGAAATAAAGTTGATTATTCAATATATATCTCATTAGAAGGAGCAACTGATTTTTTCAACAAACTTTATTTTTGCACAGTCACAAAAACAGATTTATTTGTATAATTCTTTCTTACTCGAACACATATCAGCACATAAATATTTATGATAGCAATATGTTGCTTATGATTCGCTCTCCACTAAAATTTGTATGCTAGACTTTCTTATTTTTGAGAGCTTTTTTCAACGTAGTGTTTCATAAAAGAAAACGTGTCTTAAGATCTATTTATTTTTTTTGGTGTTAAAATGCGAAAGGGCATGCTCCGCTGGTTCGGGCATGTGGAAAGAATGACAGATGAAAGATTGACAAAGCAGATATACAATGCGAATGTGGATGGATGTAGGTACCCGGGGAGACCAAGGCTGACATTTCACGATCAGATCAATCGAATATTATCCGAGGGTGGTGTCAAGAGTCTCTCAAGAGTTTGTATGAAAAGGGTAATGAATGTGAAGGAAGCAAGACAGGTTTGTCAGGATCGTGAGGTCTGGCACTCGATACTCTCTGCCTACCCCGTAAGGGACTTGGCGTGAAGATATGTATGTATGTATGTTATTTTCTTTCACTAAGCTATAATTATTTTTATTGTATGTGACCTAAAGCAATTAACTTAAGCGACTAATAACGTTCATTTTTGTAACTGATCTGGAACTTTTAGTGACAAATAAAGGTTAATCGCTTTATTATTTTGTGGTTTTTATTTTATAGTAACATAATATCTGAAATAGTTTTTCGCCGAAATGCCTTTTGCTATACAGTCATTTTCTTATAAGAGTTTTGTTTAACGTTTTAATGTAACAGCAATATGGTTACTGGAATTCTCGTTTCACCAAAATGCTTCCGCTACACAGTCCTCTTAAGAGAGCTTTATTCAACGTAGTGTCTCATTAAAGAGGACGTATCCAGAGCGCTACATTTTAGTATCTAATCTAAACGTCGGGAGTAACTGATAACGTTTTGTAGCACTCGCGCTTTGAATAGACTTCTATGATATCTCCCATCTGTTAATAAATTTGCCGATAGCTCCTAATAGCTACTACCATTGAGTCTGGTTTGACTAATGTGCTATTCATAATGATAGGTTACTTTTTAAGGTTCTAAGCTTAATGATGAAAATTTACATTTGAATATTTTTGTTTCTTTTGCGATATGCCTGGTTTTTAACAAATGTATTTTTTTATTCAATTTATAGACAAGACATTATGAGGTTATATGAGGTCGCTGTACACATCGTGCCAAGACTTAGACCAAACATGAGACATTCTTAGTGCATTTGTTTAGGAATTAGCTAATATATTAAGTAAAACAAAATCATTGTCACTGTGACCTAGCAGTGCGGCGTCGTACTAGACTTCTTGAGGTGTTGGATTCGATCCCCGGGTCAGGAAATAAAATAATAGAAAATGTGTATTTTCAGTTCTATAACTAAAATGAAGTTGCCAGGGATTGGACCAGGAAATAAACTTGCCAGCTATCACAATGACGGAGTTAGTGTCTTGTGCTAGTCGTGGTTGGTCTGGTTGTGCCCCAGCCTACGTCTGTCCTGACACAGCGATTACGGGATCTATGTTAGCAAATAAAATTGGTCCAACGTGTAAAGATTTGATAAGTAATATGTCGATAAATGTGTTAACAGCAAATACTGCTGATTATACTGGTCCAGTAACTTGGCGTAATAACAAGGGCCAATGAGTACCAAGATCATAAATCGACCACTAATAAGTTACTACTACCTACACAAAATTTGGTAATAATCCGTTGAGTAGTTTTCGCTAAAGTCTTATTTTTTAAGTAGTCTTCTTTTAAAAGTCGAAAAAAACAGTCAAAAAAACGTATAAAATTACCAACTCTTGTTTTGGGTTATGTATCCTAATAAACAATACGAAGCAATCATTGATTAAAAAAAAACTCATGTACAGAATTAGTTTGATTTTTATTATATGTACAGGTAAAAAACTTTCACTGTTATAATAGTGTGAAACTGAGATAAAATCAGAACTGTTTCCGAAAGCTCCAGCTCAATTAACACGTTGTATTAACTTCCTGTGCCCAGGCCACCCGTCTGTGTTTCGTTTAATTAGTGCCCAAATATAATTAGTCAAGATATTAAAGACGTTGCCACAAGATCCATGCTGTTAGTAATAAAAATGGCTGCTTGATTTAAAGATAAGTTTACCACTTGGGATCTACTTTTTTTAACCGACTTCTACATAGGTGAATTTCTTATGTCGAGTATATGTTTTTTTGTACTTTAGTAATTTTGTTACGATTACTCGGCCAATAGCCAACCAGTATGATGGTTTTTTTTTCATAAATATAGGTTTTGATTTTCATAAATATAGATTATGATTCCGAAGAGTCCCGTATTATTTTTATTATGATTCGACTAGCGATTTTGGAGTTATATTTAAAAGTGCATAAATTTGTTAAAAACCTCGTCACTGAATTATTTTATAAGTACGTAATGAAGTAATAGAGTTGGTTTTTTTGCAAATTTGCAAATAAAATCTAAAGCTCTCGCTTTAAGCACTCTCTTTTTCTACTTGCCTGCTTGCTTGCACATAAAAACAATATAAAAAAAGTAAATAATAATACCCAAAAAATAAGTTTATCGTAAAGCAAAGCTCATAGCAAACTTAAGAATCATGAAAATATGAGAAAAACTTTTTACACAAAGTTGACTCAGCCAGAATAGAATACAGAAGATAATATCTCTTAGCAAAAACATAAGAACAGTAGCTATCATACGACGCCGACACGCACGTTGTAGGACAGCATGTCACTGGCCAAGTCAGATAAGGCATAACATTTTCTTTGCATTAAATGTAAGAATTACTGGATCTTACATTTTAACTTAGATTTCAACTTACATACCTTTACTCCTGGAGTTATGTGATTCATCTCGCCCTTTTTTTAAAAGAGGCAAACACATATTAAAATTTTCTGTTTAATATGCACGTACATATTTTTATTAATCGGATAATTATAGATTATACTCAATTACCGGAAAATAGAAGTGCCAATGTGATTAAGGGCACAATATCCATAAATGAATTTAATTTTTTATTACCAGATGAAAAGTTCTAAAGTTCAAGCAAAATACTGATAAATTCTTGCAAGAGCGAGACATGCTTAAGTTCCTTTACAGATTTAAGGCAGAGATAGAGAACTTTGATATAGTGATAGTAGAAATCAAAATTCAAAAGAAATGTAAAAAATGTATGAAATAATATGCGCGTCGATTCACAAACATCTCTCACTTGCGAATATACATATCTTTTTCTTTATTATAATGAATCGCATGTATAATACAGCTCGTTAGCTGTGAATTTATTTGATATTGATATCATTGGTGGTTTTTGTTCAATTGATTTTTTGTTTTTAAATACCATTTAAATCAATAAAAATACGTAAATTTACTTAATATTGAAATTCAAGCGATAATTTGAAAACACTGTTCAATTCTGCCATCGGATATTTAAGTAAATGCTGTCTCACAAAAATATAATGTTTTAGGTAAGTGTGTAAAAATCGCAGTTCATTACGAAGGTTTAGGAAAAGTATATCAGTAGGCCTATCTTATTTCTTGTCTGTTTTCCAATATTCTTTAGTTTTTTTTTATGATATTGGAAGGCAAACAAGCAGACGGATTTCCTGATGGTAAGAAATTCACGCCGCCTAGAGACACCAAAGGTGGTAATGGTGCGTTGCCAACCTGAGGTCAGGATGTTAGGCCTCGAGCAAAAGTAAGTTTACCGGCTACTTTACCCTCCGAACCGGAACACGTCATGACGTTATGGCGGCAGGAATGGGTAAGGCGGTGGTACCAATCCGGGCGAGTCGCGGCGAAACTCTACCACCTAGTCAGATGTCACGGTGTTAGTGATGATAAGCCTATGCTCGCCTTTTACGAGCTGCCTGGCAAGGAAGGCAGATGGTCTATTCTACAATGGAGCCCGGACCAAGACGGGGAATTTAGTTGGGTTTTTTACTACTATCTACTGATATAGACATTATTGGGTTATATTTTAAGAAAAACACCCCAGTAGTCGAAGTAATATGGATATATCTGTTATGACCAGAGTTACCATAATATTTGTTTTAAAAACGTTTGCGGTATTCCGTACAAAATGGATAATAAAAAAATATTTAAATAACTTTACGACTCTCTAATAGCTACAAAACTCCAAACATTATTAAAAACATATAAACAAGTTATAATCTAAGCAAGTGCAAAGAAACGTAGTTCAAGCCAAAAGTAATAAAAACAGCTTTTAAGGCTATCAAGACGTATTTTTATTACTTTTATTATTCCTCTCAAAGCCAAATATCTCAGAAAGTTACTTTTATGCTTGTTTCTCTTAAATAAGACATCTATCTGTGTGTCCCTGGGACCGTTACATTAACAAATTGTAAAGAGATAAGAAAGAATGCGTTTAGAAGCCAAACTCTGACAGAAATGCGAGGTAGTCCAATGCACAAGGGTCTTTTTTAAAAATAATAAGCCCAATTGATTTTTTTTTTTAATTTTTATTAGTTTTTAAAACATTTTTTGGTTTCTAGCTACTATCATGTTAACCCAGTAATTCTTTAAAAAATACGACTTCTTTTTCAGTGTCACATCATTTAGCAAAAAAAATACGTGCATGATAATACTTCTTGTATTTTTATTAAATTAAAATGGAAACGCCTGTTATCAGTAAAGTGCCTCGCGAGACTATTTGGTGCAAACGTATAAAAAAAACATGTAAACGTACTCATAACCTCCTCCTGTTTTAGCGTAGTTTCAATAAGAACAATCGCAATTCCTTTAATAGATGCCAATGTATATACTTAAAGACATTTGCAATTTTCTTTGAGGTAGGTAGAATAAAATTAAACAAATTCTTAATTTTAGTATTGTTGCTCATACTTTATAAGTCCTTTCCCTGGGGACTACCTCTTAGAAAGAAATAATTTTGATGAAGTTCTATAACGTAGCATTTAATAGAACTTCATCGATAATATTTGCTTATAATATACACCATGTAATTACTTAATACATATATAATACAAACTTAATAATTGATAAAAACTACCGTACCCTGAGGACTATGTACGTCTCAGAAAGTATATAACTGTGTTGAAGTTCAATCAAAGCCACCTCCCATCTATTCATCGTTAACATTAGCATAAAACATTTTATTCGCTATAAATTTAATAGGATAGGTAAATAATAAAAATACCTTACTTCGGGGACTACATCTCGAAAGAAATGCGGTACATTTACGGCATCACAAATTGGAGCTTTTAATGTCTTTATAAGTGCCGTCTAGAGCAACGCTAATGAAATAGTTCGTTTTATTGATCTACCTGCGAGTGACACAGATTTAACCTTACCTAACCAAGCATTATGTTTTTCATCACCTTCTATCTTTGTTTAACCTTACCATACTGAATACGGAAGAATGCGATGCAATATAAGCATTAGAATAGACCGTTTCATTCGGAAAGTCAGCCCCGTCATTTGATAAGCCGATGATGTATTTTTTAGCGTTAATCCATTAGGCTGGCGTCGATATTTTTATTTAATACCTTTATGTGAGATGGTTTCACTTTTTCGGTAGAATATTAGTGCTATTCGGGTTGCTTATAATGTTTTTTATTACGTTATATAGGAAAGCCACCAAGCAGGTGGATTTTCTGATGCTAAGAAATTCACGCCGCCTAAAAACACAGAAGATGGTAATGGTGTGTTGCCAACCAGAGGCCAGAAATTTAGGTCTCGAGTAAAAGTAAATTTACCGGCTACCTTACACTCCAAATCGGAATACGTCAACAGCAAGCACTGACGTTATGGCGGTAGAAACAGGTATGGCGGTGGTATCAATCTGGGCGAGTTGCTGCAAACCCTACCACCTCAGATGTCACGGTATTAGTGTCGGTAAACCTATGCTCGCCTTGTACAAGCGACTGCTGCCGGCTGCGGAAGGGCGGCGAAAGACAGTTGGTTTTTTCTGCAAAGGAGCCCGGACCAATACTGGGAATGGGGGATGGCTCATAAGCTTATGGAGTTTTGTTAAGATACGTCTAACCTACAGAGACCAAAGTTGATTATAGTGCAGTATAAATTTAAGGCTGAGAAGTCCTTGCATCAGTAAGTTTATCAGCTAATTTGAAATACGACAGTGGAGCAACCGATAGGGTGATGGTATTCATCTGGATGTATCTGGATATTTAGATTGTGAACAAACGTCATATGTGGTATAGATCTAAATGTTTTAAATTCATATCCATTTAGAAATATTGTAGGAGATAAGAAATGCCTTTGGAATTGGACAATAGAGGATCGTGTTGACTTTTATAAAAAAATACGCTAAAACTCAGCGGCGAGGGTCAAACGAAACCATTTTTAGAGTATTCCCAATCCCCATAATCGATGTGTATGTATATAAATTACGTTCCATTTTGGTAAGGCAAACTTGTGGAAATATGTTTGGTTACAAGAAAAACACGCTGCTTATAGATGATAATGGTGTGAACTGGGGCCTGTGCAATCACGATCGAAACCAATGTATCCCTTTTGGGTTAAATGATACCTATGTATATATTTCATCCCAATATAATACCGCCTTAAGGGGCCATGTACGCTGAAATACGTCAGCAGTTTACTGTTTTTTTCATACAAAGCAATCATGGATCTTGCTGACAAAAATACACAAGATTAACATGAATATGCTTTACTAGACTAGTGTTTCCAAAACACGATTCATTTCACTTTGCTCGATAGAAAAAAATCAAAAAGTTAACCCTTTTTTGAAAGCTTTTGCTTTCTGTCTACTTCAATTGTGAAAATATCGACACCAGATTTAACATAAACATAGATAAGTACTATACCTAAAAGATAAGTGTTTCAGTTTTTACACTTTTTTTCAAATTACTTTTATAGTGTCAAAAATAGGGATTTGTCGTTTAAGACGTTTACTTTGGAGCGCCATTGTTCATAGTAATCATGGAACGGGGGCGCGGTGATTGGCTCTTCTGGCTGACTGAGTATGGGGCCTTAAAGTATAATAAACTTAAAACATCTAAACACATTCGCTAACTTTCGCATTGACTATATATTATGTTTATTTGTTTTTTTATTTAGTTAGTATCCTCACGCTCATATCCCCGAAGGAGTAGGGAGAGGCACAACCAGGCTACCCAGGACTAGCTGAAGACTCTAAGTCCCACAATGTAATAGGTGGCAAGCCTATCCCTAACCGGGCACATATCCAATCCCGAGCAACATTATTTTTTTATTAGAAAATTGGAAAAACCCAATTTTCTTTTTGTTGCCCGACCCGAGATCCGAACCTGGGACCTTACAACACACCGACAACTGAACCGCTAGACCACAGATTTTTTGTTTTTTTACTTGTTCCCCATATTGGTGCGGGCTCCTTTGCAAAATAGACCATCTGCCTTCCCGCCAAGCAGCTAGTAAAAGGCGAGCATAGGCTTACCGTCACTAGCACCGTGACATCTGAGGTGGTAGAGTTTTGCACCGACTCGCCCAGATTGGTACCATCGCCATACCTAATCCTGCCACCATAACGTCAGTGCTTGCCGTTGACATATTGCAACTCAGAGGATAAGGTATCCGGTAAACATAATTTTTGCTCAAGGCCTAACATCCTGGCTTCAGGTTGGCTTAATAAATGTGTCTTTATTTTGTCTCCAGGCGGCGTGAATTTCTTAACATCAGGAAATCCGTCTGCTTGTTTGCCTTTCAATATCATAAAAAAAATCCCTAAAAAACTTAACAAGCAATCGTTACAGCCCGCTTAATATCATCGAAGTAATTTAATATTTCATACAATACAATCAGCTGGTAATATATTTCCATAATTTCATCACAATTTATTCTGGGACCAACAAGCTGTCGCCACCCGCATTCCAGACAATTGACGCAATCATCGCAATGAGATTTTGGGGTGTGTAAAACAGGATAATTGCATTGGCCACAACCAAATTATTGACGCTAGAAACTGTTCAATGGCAGCGCTATTTCCTGCGGGCTTCAATTTTAATCGTTCCAATCTTGTTTACTTTGGGTACAATCTAAACTCGCAAAATGTTTACTAGGTCACCTCTGTGATCTAGCGGTCCCAGTGTTAAACTTGACTTCATGAGGTCCCGGGTTCGATTCCCGGGTCGAGCAACAAAAAGAAAATTTGGGTTTTCCAATTTTCTGAAATAAAAATGTTGCACGGGAATGGACATGTGCCCGGTTAGCAATAGGCTTGCCACCAATCACATTGTGGAACTTAGTATCTTCGGCTAGTCTTGGATGCCCCGGTTGTAACTCTGCCTACCTCTTCGGGGATATGGACGTAAACACACTCTTTTTTACTAGGTGCTAGAGTTTCGAGGCGACTCGCCCGGATTGGTACCACTTCCTTACCTGACATCCAATCATTAACTCTAGCTGCCATAAACTTAGTGCTTGCCGTTCTTGTGTTGCAGTTCTGAGTACTTTATTTTTACTTTTGCTGAAAGTCTAACATCCCGGCTTCAGGTTGGCAACGCACCATTACCAACTTTGTTCTCTAAGCGGCGTGAATTTCTTACCGATCAGGAAATCCATCTGCTTGTTTGCCTTTTCGTATCATAAAAAATGTAACCTTACCGCAAACAATTGCTTTTTATAGAAATCATTCGTTTCCTCAACTTTTTTTCCTCTTCAAAAGTATACTTGGTGTCTGAGTTATCGTAATCCCAAATTATTACCACTTTTAGTTTATACAGATGATATTATTTACATACTAGATAAGAATCCGGCTTAGCTCGGGTAAAATGTGACTCATAATATACATCTAGATGCAAAATGTAGGTAGATATTTCTGCAGTCACCGGTTTTTAAGAAATATTAAAAGTATAAGCAAGACATAGATTCGTATAGCTTCATAATGAATGATTTCATAATGAATAAGTATTTAATAAATATAGTAAATAAAAACTGCCAAATTTTTTAAACACAAATAATCAACATTTAAAGTAAAGTAACATAAAGTAACAAAACAAATTGCATTGAGTACTTATCCGAGAATTTGGCAACGGTACATAAAAAGGAATAATATTCTCTATTATATTACATCACAAAACGGAAGGCTTATTAAACTACCCAAGATGGCGACTGTGATTTGTCTGTCAACACATTAGAATTTAACATAGAATTTAATTAACAAAATACTCGACAATCCGAATTTTGCGGATATATGTTGTCGACTCAAAATCATTATTTTTTTATATCTTATTATTCAGGTAAGGTTTCAATCGAGTCTACCGTACCCTTTGACGAAATTATTAATATAGATATGTATATAAGTAGGGACTATTCAATTTAGTTTTATGAAAACGCAATAATCACCAATTAAAAAAAGTATCTTCACGTCCCGATCCCCTAAAAGGTAGGCAGAGGCACGAAACTAGACTAGAATAGACTAGCCGAAGACACTGAGTCCTACAATGTGATACTTAGATGGCCAGCCTATCGCAAACTGGGAACATATCCATTCCCGGGCAACATTATTTTTATTACAAACGGGGATTGAACCCGGAGCCTTAAGGAGTCAAGTCCGACGCTGGACAGCTAGACCGCTAGACCGATGCTAACTACTTTTGTAGCAATTCAATACCTAGTACCTAGCACACGCCTAATAAAACTGACGGACGGAGCTATGGGCAATCTGGGGTTCGATTTCGCACATGGTCAAGAATTTGTGTTATGAGCATACATAAGTATTTTCACGCCCATATACCGGAAGGGGTAAGCAGAGGCACAACCACCCACGACTAGCCGAAGACAATAAGTCCTACAATGTGATAGGTGGCCAGGCTATCGCCAACCGGGCACATATCCAATCCCGGGCACCGTTATTTTTATTAAAAAATTGGAAAATACACATTTTCTACTTTTTTTTATTGCCCGTCCCGAGGATCGAACCCGAGACCTCAAGAAGTCAAGTCCGACGTCGGACCGCTAGACCACAAATATTTTCATCTATATTTGTGTGTTTATTATAAATTGTTAAGGTATCTGTTTAAGTATTTTATATATTACTGACTTATTTTGGGGTTATATGACTGAGTAAAACAAAGATATTTTTTGAGCCCCCGACGCAAAAAGAGGGGTGTTATAAGATTGACGTGTCTGTCTGTGTGTCTGTCTTTTTTTCGTAATAAATGTAACTTATGTGCGAGTGTTCTTAGACATGTTTGATTAAAATCAGTTTAGCCGTTCAATAGTTGTTGAGGTAAAAGTGGGAAGATTAACCGATTTTTTCACTTTTTAAAGGGAAATAAAGTTCTTGTGTGGGGGGTTTTTAATTATAATAGTTTTACTTAAACATGGACTTTGTGGATACGATTATGATACCATAAGTGCATTATAATAAAGTATACTATAATAAACCTATAAGGCATTCTCGTTTAATTATAACGCGAATATTAGCTTGTCAGAAATCTTCCATGTTTGTGTTGGTAACAGCGAATATCAGTCAGGAACTAATATTTCATTAGCACGAGAACTTGTTTTAATTAGTTCCATATACGAGCTACCTTCAGACGAGAGTAAAGCAATCAGAAGTCTTAAAATATTTATAAGCAACCGCTATTTGACACAGTAGCAGTTACGATATATTTACTAAGCAAGTCTAAGCTGCGTACAGGAGACATGGAACTGTTTACGAGAGTAGACAAACTTTGTGAATTTAGTTAATACGTCGGCCAACACAGTGTTTGACAACTAGGTAGGTATCTAGTAAACGCATTTTATGTTAGGATTTTACGTTCATTCTTCTGAGCATAGTGAAATAAAACTTCATATTCGGAGGCAAACAAGCAGACGGATTTCCTGATGGTAAGAAATTCTTGCCGCCTAGTGACACCAAAGGTGGTAATGGAGCGTTGCCAACGTTAGGCCGGGATGTTAGGCCTCGAACAAAAGTAAGGGTACCTTATCCTCCGAACTGGAACACGTCAACGGCAAGCACTGACGTAATGGCGGCAGAAATATGGTAAGGTAGCAATTCTGACGAGTCGCTGCAACACTCTACCACTTATTCAGATGTCGCGGTGTTAGTGACGGTAAGCCTGTGCTCGCTTTTTACGAGCTGCCTGGCAGAGGAAGGCAGATAGTCTGCTCTGCATTTTTAATAATTATTTAATTTTTATGTATTTTATTTATTTAGAAATTAAGTTCGATTATTCACTTAAAAAATAATCACTATTCGCAAACTATAATCGGTATATTTGTTTTACTTTACTTAGCCAATAGAATTTCAAAGTCAGTCATTAAGACACGGCATAACTTACTTTATATTTTTATACTTAGCATCTCTGTGGTGTAGTGGTTAAGATATTGGACCAGACTTCATGAAGTCCCCGGTTCGATCCCCGGATCAGGCAAAAAAAAACACATTTTTCTAATGAAAACAATGTTGACCGTGATACCATACGTAGCCAACTGACGAAAGGTTATATCAAATTGTGGGACTTCGGCTGGTCGTGGATGCCCTGGTTGTACCTTTGCCTACCTCTTCGGAATACGGGTGTGAAGCATAAAAAAGCATAACCCATGGCTTAACAACGCTAGATTTTAAAACTAAAATCTAGATTGTCTATAAATTTTAAAGAAAGAAAACATTTCGCCCCAGACAGGATTTGAACCTGTAACCTTTCGTCTCAAGCCGACGAATGCTCTAACCAATTGAGCTACTGAGGATTCAAGTCCCGTGGCGAAATTTTTAATTCCTTTCTAACCCGTTAACGCGGGTAGTTATGTCCTACAGATACACAATTCTGAGTACCCACCAAATGAGTTCATCACAGATGAAATTCACATTTTTAGAATGGACATAACTTTCGTTTTTTGCATCGTATTTTTTTATTTTTTTTTTAGCACTTGCCCTGTGCGTGGGATAAATTTCTATAAATTTTAAAGAAAGAAATTTTTTATTTATAAATTTTAAAGAAAGAAATTTTTTTTATAGAAATATTTTATCCCACGCACAGGGCAAGTGCTAAAAAAAATGAAAAAATAAAAATACGATAAAATCTAGATTGTATTTTATTTGTAACATCTATTACATACTAGTATTCCTTCTTATCTGCAAACGGGTGTACAAACTTTAAATCTGTGTAGTCATATATTTAGTCTTCTTGAATCACTCTACCTGTCAAAAAACCGCATCAAAATCAGTTGCGTAGTTTTAAAGAGATACGTGTAGACAGACAGCAGAAAGCGATTTTGTTTTATACTATGTAGTAACATCGTTTTCTACCTATTTTTCTTTTTATTTCTGCCTACCAACAACGAATGAATTCACACATTTGAAATATTGAGATTGGTGATGGGTCAGCACGTACGTGAGAGTCCTCTTGTGATAAAATGGTAAATTTAGCTAATATTTGAGAGTGAGCACAAGAGAAACGCTTTTTGTCGCAAAAATATATTTCAATGTATAATACGTTTTACGAGTTAGTGTTTTATGATATACTAGCGACCCGCCCTGGCTTCGCAATGGTGTAAAATATACACATAAACTTTCCTCTTCAATCACTTTATCTGTTAAAAAAACCGCATCAAAATTTTTTACCGTCATCACCATCACCATCACCGTTTTAAAAATTTAAGCAAACAAAGGGACATAGGGACAGAGAAAGCGACTTTGTGTTATACTATGTAGTGATTAACGGTACTTACAACGTCTAGTTTTGTTTATATATTTGTAGCAACTGTTTAATTTTGGCTTCATAGAAATTGAATGAGTTTTCATACAAACTTTCATCTTCCATTAAAGTCTTTTGGGGGTTTGTCGACGTTAAGGTCTAGCGGTCCGGTGCTGGACTTCACAAGGTCCGGTTCGATCTCTACGCCGGGCAACTAAAAAGAAAATATGTTTTTAAATTTTCTTATAAACATTTTGTTGCCCGAAGTGGAAGGTGTCCGGTTGGCGATAGGCTTCCTACCTATCACATTTCAGAACTTAATATCTACGGCTAGCTGTGGGTGCCTCTGCCTTTTTGGAAAAAACACTTTAGTATTTGTACCTATCCTAGAGCATCATATTCCAATTTTTTTTAATTTTTTTGCCATGAAAATTAATTGTGTACCTTAATTTCCAATATTTTTTTAATAAAACTACAAATTTTAATGCCTATCAGAAATCTTGATTCCAATAAATTTATATTATTGAATCTAAAAAAATTAACAAACAATAAAATGATAATAACACTAAACCTGTACAAAAACATTTTTTAAAAACAATTTTGGCAGAACCTAAAACAAGGTTTATCAAACGTTTTGTTGGTATGTTTGTTTACTTTTCAGGCAAAAACTGAACGGAGTTTTTCTAAATTTTGTGTAGTAATAGCATAAGACCTGGGCCAACATTTGGGATACCTTTTATTGTGAAAAATCGTTTTTCCCAACATCAAGGACCAATAGTAGAAGATCCGCACCTACATCGACTTAAACCGAGCTGATAATTCAAATTCAAAATAGCTTTTATTTTATTATACGAAGATTCTTGTAATTATTAATTGAATAAAACATACTTCAAAGTCAAGTAACTATGTTAGCGATCATATTACAAGTGGGTTTCCTAAACAAATCCTGGACCGAATATTTTCAATTATTTAAAAAAAAGTTTTTCATGTTTTCAATTTTTTTCAGGCAAACCTATATTTTATACTAACATATTTTGTAATAAAACTGCACATATTTTGATAATTTTTTTTCTATTATCCGATCCCTTAAAAATATCTTCGCATCGACTATCACCTGTTTATACCTGGCAATCCAGATAAATAACAGATAGCCCAACTTCTGCAACTTCGTCTTATACCTACTTTAACTCGGGATAAAATCTTAATATTGCACCAATTAATGAATGAAAAACATTTTGAAAATAAAAAAAAAGTTGTCCAGTATTTTTTAGGCAACCCGTTTTTAATATATTTTCTGATGTACTAAATTTGCTATAAAACCGGTTTCATCCTATTATTATTGGCTCGGTGTAGGTCGACCTAACTTCGGATCTTAGACTACAATACTTACCATGAAAATACACATAGTCGCGGGCATCAGCTAGTAAACTATAATTTTCATGTGCCATTATAGACAGACAGTCGTAGCTTATTCTTAGCAACACAAATCTTGTTTAAATATTTGCCGATGAAAATTAATACTAATATTACGTTCCTTATGTATATATTCGCCCAGAAGCAAAATAAATAGCAATATGTTTGTACGATCACCTGTTTCAACAAAGTTCCGTCCCTACGTTCAAGATTCTCTAGATTTATTTACAGAAACAAGGCGTAATCTTGTCCACGTGGGCGAAGACATATTTGTTGAAAACATAAAAGGAAGTTCTTGTATATTTCTGTTTGAAATATCTTTGATAAAGTCAAGTTGAGCGTCCGTATTCCCGGATAAGGGAAAATATGTTAATTTAGGAGTTCCGAGAGACTCGATATGACCCACTAAGTGATTGGGTTCTGATGCGGGATCGTGTTTTGAATTTGAAGCCGGTGCACAATCTAAAGATTGGGCCAATGTTTACAAATTGCTTAGGAAAATCAACAAATCGCGTACTTTCATCACAGATTCTGCTCGCAAAGAATTTAAAAAAGGCAACTAATTTTTGCGTTTTCTGTTTTTGATATCAAAGTTTGGCACTTTTTGTTATACTTGTTTTTGGCGCTTAATGAAATTTAATGTTTGATTAATCTTAGAATATATTAATGTAGCGTTAAGGTGACACAGGTGACTCAAAATGTTTTCGTTTTATTAAAACTTTATAATAAGCTATTACCGGCCTACGTTATGACATATCTTAATATATATAAATCTCCTGTCACGATGTTTGTCCGCGATGGATTCCTAAACTACATAACCGATTTTAAATTAAATTGGCAAACCGTGAGCAGTCTGGTCCAACTTGAGATATAGGATAGCTTACATCTTAATTTATGATAAAAAATATACCATCCGAGCGAAGCCGGAACAGGCACCTATTATCTATATATAAAAAAGAAGGTAATATTAAGTACTCTATTTATAAGTTAAAAACGGCTGAACTGATGTGACCGAAAATTGATGCGGAGGTAGATTAGAACTAGGAAAAGGATATAGGATAACTTTTTGTATTGTTTGACTGCAAAAAACTAGGATAACTAACATTTTAAATTTTCCCATACAAAATGAACGGATGAATAGTATTTATGTTTAAACAGCTAGGTATAAATATGAAAACTGGCCTGGAGTTATAGATGTAATTAAATTTAAAATTTAAAAACCCCCCGACACAAGATCTTAATTTAACTTTAAAAAGTAAAGAAATCGGTTAGGGGAGACTAACTTTCTTTCTTTCAATCACTGAAACTATTCGGGAGCTGTGATGATACAGACAGACAGACACACAGTGAGATAGACACGTAGTAGTAACTATTTTTTTTTTCGTCGGGAGTTATCTGTGTGTATCTGTAAAACAGTTGACTACATCTGAAATAAAATAAACAGTGTTCTTTATTATGTCATTCTTAGAGCTATTTTTTATAATTCTCCTGATGTTGTATAAAGACAAAGTCCAGTTGACAGAAGTTTAGCAAAAAATATATAATGACGAGATTTGTAGAAAATTAAGTTTTATAAAAAAGTAGCACTGGAATTCCACCAAGTGCTGACGATTGGAAGTGTTATTATATCATAACTAATATATTTCATATCACAAGGTACGTTCTAAAATTATAACACTAAAATAATATCCAAATATATGCAAAGTTAAGATGCAAAATATTGCCGAAATGAACGCCTTTCCTCGCAATATGGCGCCGCCCGATTTCCATCTTTTATGAAATATTACGGATTACGTAGAAAGCCTTTTTAAGAAATCTAATTTTAATTAAAAAATATGAAACCTTTATTAATTCTTTGGGCGAATAATGTACAAATTAAACGTTTTAGCTTGGTCAAACATATTTTGAAAGCCTAATTTTATTTTAGACTTTTGAATGTCAGGCAGCCTTTTAACTGACTACTTGATTTTCCCGCGGTTATGCACGTGTATTCAGGTTATTTAGCTTTCTCGAGGTAGCTAGTTAAGGTATTTTGTCACACTCTTGTTTCCTAAAGGTATTCCAATCAAGCTGCTAACAGCAACTGCCGACAGCACGTGCAGCACTGCATGGTTTGCATGAGCATAAATGAAGCGGCAGCAGCATCAAGAGCTTTAGTTCAGTTTTAAGCAGTCGCTGAACGTGCTGTCGGCAGTTGCAGATTACAGCTTGATTTAAAATAGCACCTTAATTATACACAAAAATATACTATAGCTCCATTGTGAGATTTAAAAAGGACAAGCAAACACACTTTGGCATTATTTTCAATTAATGTAACTACAAATTACGTAGTAAGAGACAATCGTGCTACTCAAACAGAAATAGGTAATCGTGTCCTAGGTTACCTAATATCTAACCCTCCTATAGATGGATCCTTACCCGAATAAGTTGCAGCATTTGTGTTCTAGCGGTCTGGCGTTGAACTTGAGTTCTTTCGGGTTCTTGGGTTCGATTTCCGGGTCGGGCAATAAAAAATTAGAAAATGGATATTTTAAATTTTCTAATGAAGTCAAATTTGCCCGGGATCGGATATGTGCCCGGTTGGTGATAGGCTTGCCACCTATCAAATTGTGGCACTTAGTGTCTTCGGTTATTCATAGGTGCCCCTGGTTGTGTTTCTGCCTACGTCTTCGGTGATATTGGCGATAAGATACTTACTTACTTATACAAGTACTTATAATTACTCTACTACAAGGAGGCCTTCTTGGTAATGACATAAATTTTCGCTTACTACTAGTCATGACAGATACACTATTCTAATCATGGAAATCACATGGGACAAGTATTACTCTTCTCGTTATGGAATAAAGATCTAGATGACTTTTTGATTAACATGATGATTGTAAACGTGTAATAAATTTATCACACAAGTCTCTATTAATTTTAACTTTAATTGACTTAAAACAGCTCAATTCCAAACTGCCCCGGGTGTTATTTTATTGGCTGGGGTTCAATTCTGTTCAATTCTAAAATTATTAGAATTGGAATTTATCGGGTGTCATCGGCGACGTGATTTAAGGTCTCGCTCTGAGCAAAACCTTTATTTAGATTAAACAATCGAATCGGCTTCGTCCTTATCTTATCAATTTGTGATTTGATTTCTCTTATCCTTGGAAAAAGGGTTTGAGTTATAATTTTAGATCAAATTGTGTTATAATTAATGATCATAATATGTTTGATATGTTTTAAACGTTTGGTAAAAGCTATAACATTTAGACTTTATTTATATAAATAAAGTGAGTTTTATATGTCGCTTGTATTATCTTAAAATTTATATTATTACTCGCAACGTATTTTTTTTTCAGTACTTGCCCTGTGCTTGGGATAAATTTCTATTAATTTTAAAGAAAGAAAAAAATCTCTTGGGGCGAAATTTTTTCTTTCTTTAAAATTTGTAGAAATTATATTATTACTTATAATTTTATGATATATATGGTATAGAGTTTTTTTTTTAATCAAAATATAATTAAATTCTAATTAATGGAGTTCCATTAGATGCTATTATTACTTAGGGCCACTTGCACGTTCCGGGTTTAAATATTTAACTCCGGTTTAGTCTTTAAATTGGGTTAAATCTCTTCGTATTTGACAGATTAACACATTATTAAATTTAACCCAGGAACGTGCAATCGGCCCTTATAATTTTATGATGTATATGGTATAGATTTTTTTTTCTATTCAAAATATAATTAAATTCTAATTAATGGAGTTCCATTAGATGCTATTTATTTATTAAATGTACATTACACATGCCCAATTCATACACACACCCACGCCAAGTCCTTTACGGGGTAGGCAGAGAGTATCTAGTACCAGACCTCGCGATCCTGACAAACCTGTCTAGCTTTATTCACATTCATTCCCTTTTTCATACAAACACGCTGGTTTCAGAGACTAGGCGATAGAGTCCTGCAACGACTCGCCCGGACATACAGACACCACCACCTTACCTATTGGCTATTCCTTCCGCGAAATGACAATGCTCGTTATTGTCGTGTTTCGGTTGGAGGGCAGGGTAGCCGGTTTACTTACTTACGCAAGAGGCTGACCATCTTAGCCTCATGTTGACAACGCACCATTAGGTACCACATTTGGTGTATATAGGCGACGGCATTTCTTACCATCAGGAAATCTGTCTGCTTGTTGTCTCCCTATCACATAAAAAAAACTCTTAACACCACACTCGGATAATATCTGAGCGATTTGATCGTTAAATGTTACCCTAGGTGTCCCCGGGTACCTACATCCATCCACATTCGTATTGTGTATCTGCTTTATTAATCTTTTATCTGTCATTATTTCTACATACCCAAACCAGCGCATCATGACCTTTCTCATTTTAATACCAACACATTCAATCCCACTCTTTCTCGGATCGCGTCGTTATGAATGAGGTCAGCGAGCGTGACATCACAGATTTTCCGTAGTGCTCTCATTTCGACCGCATTTATTCTACTTTCGTGTTTTTTCTGACATACCCAACTCTCGCTTCCATACAATAACGTTGGGACAAGCTCAGAATTATTCAAAGCGAGTCTAGCGCTTGGACTCAAAACCTGGCTTTGAAGTAGCTCTATTAAATGTTACAAACTAAATTATAAGTGTTTTTCCGCAGTAGCGACTATGGGAGAGGTATATCAAATTAAAATCAAGTCCTTTAAAATGAAAAGGAATATATTATATCCTTTTTTGACATCTACTTACTTTTAAAAAATACATGCATGCTGTGAGAAATTTCGAAATCTTCCAAAAATTTTTTTAATAATATTAATAAAATATTCAACTTCGTATTGCATACTATCAATGTGTATGGATTAAACATTGTTTTTTTCCGTTTTCTCTGCAATTTTTACAGCCTTTCTTTCCATAACTAACCTTCTCCTGACAATAATAAAATTAATACAAGAAAAACAATTACAGAAATTGGTAGATCCGTTTAGGCATGATGCCGTTGTCCATAGAAAATGGGGAATCATTTTTATATATTGTATTGATGTAAAGGATAATTTCATTTAATGTCAATATTAACAACCTTCCTAAGATATCGTCCAGTTTTAGATTAGTTGCCAGGTGACCGCTGTTATTTTTCAATAATTCACAAAATTACTTTAGCAACAAAGTTCTATCTTTATCTATAGATAGATTATTACTATTGGCCGATAGTCTATCGTTTTTAGGTATTGAAATTTTGGATGTTTAATTAATAAATTTCTCTCAATTGTTGTAATTTAACAACTTTCATTAATTTTCATTTGTGTGATATTTTTGGGATAGAAGTAATAATAAATTTTGTCCATTATTTTCAGGGTTTTCTTTAAAAATTGTTAAATTTCGAATTGACGAAATTTTTATAACTCATAATATTTTTAGAACGGAAGTAAGTAAAGATTTTTTTCTTTTAAGCTTTTCTATTGAAAAATGTGAAATTCGCAATAGAATTTAGAATTTTTTGTCTTTTATTTTATTAACATAATCATATTATGTATAAAATAATATAACATATTTTAATAATAATAACTTTACAAATGATAAAATTCTGTTAAGTGTTTTAATTCGAAAAAAATATATAGAAATAGGTTCGATTACTAGTTTACTAACGCAAAAACTTATTTTTTTTAACTTTTATTATATTGGAAAATGGAAGCAGACGGATTTCCTAATGGTAAGAAATTCACGTCGCCTAGAGACACCAAAGGTATTAATGTTACGTTGCCAAACTGACGCCGGGACGTAAGGCCTCGAGCAGATGTAAGTTCTGATGTCTAACTTTTAGGTTTTTGTATTTCGAAAAACAATTTCACATCCTTATCCAGGTTGGCAGAGGCACAACCAGGGTATCCACAAGCCGAAGACACTAGATCCAATAATGTGATATGTAGCAAGCCTGTCGCAAATTGGGCACATGTCCAATCCCGGGCAGCGTTATTTTTATTAGAAAATCGAAAATACTCAATATTCTAGTTTTTTAGTTGTTCGACCCGAAATCGAACGCGGGACCTCAAGAAGACAAGTCCGCTAGACTACAGAGGCGATCTTTCTATTAAAAGTTGTGAAAAATGTGATTGATAAAATTCTCTTGGTTGCTCCAAATCTACTGAATCAAATCTCTATCTTTCAAAATGACAAATGTCAGGAGCAGTCCCTTATTTATAGTCTACGTTCCCGGTAAAATTAACTCAATTGGAATAACGAAAGACGGCGTATTAATCACTGCCCTTGTAACAAATTGTCGGTATGTGCTTTACTGTCTTGATCTTTGATTTGATACCATTTATTATGGTTTCCGGCTTTGATCGAAGGACCATAGCTGACTTTATTTTAATTAAATTTTATTGACCTATTAGAGAAATGCGAGTGCTAGAGAAGATCCGTAACGTTCGCTGACCACATTTCCAACCGTGAGATCCGAGAAAGAGTGGGATTAAAAGAAGTTGTTGGAGAAAAATGAGAAATTTCATGTTAAGTTGCTTCAATTATGTAGGATGAATGACAGATAAAGATTAACAAAGCAGATATGCAATACGATTGTGGTAGCTACCCGAGAACACCCAGATGGTCAACCCACGACCAGAATGATCGGAATTTATCTGAGAGTGGTGACAAGAGTCCCCGAGTTTGTATAAAAGGGGTAATTCGCGTGGAGGAAGCAGGAACATCTCTCTCACAGCCTACCTTTATGAGAGACTTGGCGTGAAGATATGTGTGTATGTGTGTGTGAGTTTATTAGATGTCCTCGCAATTATACTCAATATATAAATAAAACCTTCTGACAACGAACTAGTCACCGACAAAACCATGGCTTATTTTATTGGTAAATTACTCGTAGTATAGAAGAACATCTGAGCCAAATAGAAGCACCCAGAAGTAGGAGCAGAAGAAAAATAAGCCAGGAGCAAAAGAGCAATTTTACCTTTTTCTGGTGCAAAGAAGTTCTATTCGACAGATATCTTAAAGCTTATCTTCCTAAACGTAAAGTTAGCTATCGTTTCCATAATATACATTATGCTTTTTTATTAATATAAAACAAATGTAATCGATTTTTTACTGTGCGATGTCAGCCAACAAGCACATGGCATTACTGAAGACACCATAGAAGTTACAGGCGTTGCTGTCCTGTGTAAATAAGTAAATCTTTGTGCTAATATGATAGTGACCAAATTAAGGCAAACGATCACAAAGCTGTGTAGGTCAGAATAGAAAATTGATCTCATATTCTTGTTAAAATAGGTAGTAAGACACGATGGAGTTGTGGTTAGTAGAATTATTAAATTAATCCTTAATACTCGATCTGCCAAAATCTATTACATAATACCAAAGATTGTGAATGAGTTTGGCACCATCGAGAGAAAATATGGTAGTAGTTTTTTAGTAACTATTGAATTTCATGTTTATATTAGTGAAATTAGTCAATTTTTAGTGAAAATGTATAAATGAAATAATCATAAAGAAATTAGGGTATTGTATTTCCTCGTTACCGCCAAATCCCGTTAAATGAGCTTGTGTAAACAAGCAACTGCTTTACTTAAGACCCTGACTTGACTTTCTTTGACGCCTTATGACTAATTTTGAATAAATTAAACCCGTTTTTTTTTAATTTGGGTTACTTGATGCTGATTTCAACTTGACTAATGCAAATGTTAAAACCAGAGTCAAAAACTAAAGAAAGAAAAATTGTGAATTACCGCATTTATGAAAAACATAACCTTCGTTTGCAGTTTAGTAAAATAGACCGTTCATAGTAAGGTCAAATACACAATTTATTTTTATAAGGTTTCTTAAACGCTAAAAGTATTTTATCGTTAATAGTTACTTCTCACTTAAATATCCATACGACCAGCGATAAATATAAAAGTTGTAGCCTTCAGGAGCCTTAACCCTTCGCTTACGGCTTGCCACAAGCGGATTACCGTCATTACTCATTCCTACCGTCTAGAGCACCGCAGGGTTAAACTCAAGGTTTTCGTTTTTTTGGATTGTTTATGCATGTGTCTTAAATTACTACTTTATGGTATGTAATGTGAGATAGATTTTATGTACTTATAAAATAAAGATTTTATGTATTACTAGCAGCCCGCCCCGACTTCGCACGGTTGTGAAATATACATATAACCCTTCTTCTTCAATCACTTTAAAAAATTAAAATACTAAATAAAACCGCATCAAAATCCTTTGCGTAGTTTTAAAGTCTTAAGCATACAAAGGGACAGAAGAAGAGACTTTGTGTTTTACATAGTAAAGTAAAGATTTCATGTATTATGTACATGTACAATATGTAATTGCCCCTGTGGTCTAGCGGTCCTGGGAAGGACTTCGTTCCTGGGAAGGAGGTCCCAGGTTCGATCCACGGGTTAGGCAACAAAAATTGATTTTTCTATTTAGTAACAGAATCAACGTTGCCCGGAATTGGTTAAGTGTTAAGTTGGCGATAGACTATATCACATTGTGGAACTTAGTGTCTTTGGCTAGTCCTGGGTGCCCTGGTTTAAGCTCTACTTACATCTAAAAAAGTAATGTGTGTACTTATGTACACGCGTTAGAAGTTATACTTCTTCGGCGTAATAAGATAAAAATGTTTTTAAAATTTTTATCTTTTGCCTTATTTTACATTTGTAGACAAAATGACACTAACCATAGAAAAAAGGTATTTAATACAGTAAACGTTTTATTATAATGCATAATTTAGATAAATAAAGTTTATTTAATATTTAATAAAAACTAAAATGTTATCTATAGCTAACTTCATCATGTCGGTTTTCGTGACGGTGTGCGCGCGCAGCGTAAAAATTTACCCTCATCATTTTTTCCTAACGCGCAAAAAGAATTTTAACTTCAAAAAGAAACATATAATATTTGGGAACATTAACACCATGCTTTGGGCAAATATAAGAAATCTCGTTTTTTCAGGAACATGGTAAAATTTCGTTTTCTACGTTCACAAGAATTGTTGCAGTTGTCTTATTTTATAGTATTCCATAAGTTCACCAACTATCCAGTCCCTTAAGTACTTGAAAGACGACCACTAACAATATGCGTAAGACTAGTAGTTTTCCACAACTTCGTACACGCGTTGAAGTGACTTTTCGATGGAAATGAAAGATTTTCTGCAGTAAAATGTGTAAATGACATTGACCTGGGCTATAAGCTACTACTACACAAGATTTCATAAAAATCCTTACAATAGCTTTTACGTTAAAGTGAACCTGAGACACGTCGACAAAAGATTAATCGTTATTTAAAAAAAACGTTTATATTCAAATTTGGTGTTATTACTTCTTTGTTTCAAATCGTGGTAATACCTACTAATCAAAGCAAGTGTTTGGAGGGCCATCTAGTTTGACTTAAGTTTTACCGTCATCAGGAACCGTTAAGAAACTTATTTAATTAATATTCGACTTTTAATTTAGAGCCAAGAAACGTTATTATTACCTACATGTAACACTAGATTAATAACTTTTTATAACATTATCAAGTTATGTGAAATTAAACATTACATGATCAACTGAAAGGTTACCTATTTTTAAAACATTTATTATTCATAAAAGTGTGATTCCAAATCACTTTAGCAACATACGGGTAAATAGTTTTATTATTACCGTCCCGGCCTTGACTCAGAATCAAATCAAGTAAAGAGCTCAAACATCCAATCGATCTATAAGTGTTCTATTTCACTTTTATTAGCATTTCGTCGGTAGCTCTTAGAGAGAAAACACACGGACAGGTCTTCAAACGCGGCGTGTACGTTTGAAAATCGGTTTCAAACGTACACGCCGCGTTTGAAGACCTTTTCTTTCAGAACAAGTTTGAATCATATTAGAAACTACATAGCTACCACTATTCCTAACATAGGTACTATATATAGAAAACGGTTAAAACTTGATACATATATACCTCTTCACAAAGGTAGACAAATGTTACCAATGTATATGAAACTAAATATTTCGAAAAGCAGATGTTGGTGAATAACTTTTAAAAATTATTTTTTATATAAACTTAAAAAAATACTATTGTTTTTAGCATAGCCTAAAAAACTCTCGTGTATTGCTTTTATATATATAATTGTTACCAAATTTGATGACAAAATAGCTCTCCCTGCAGACGCTACAGTCAAGCGAGCAAAAATCATCCCGTGAGTTGTCTCTTATACCTACTGAACATAATATGACATAGTGTTACATTATTTGTTGCTGAGTAACCTACAAAGATTTTATTTATGTATCCCCCACATATTTCAGTTGGGACAGTCAGCTTAAAAAGTGATTTGTCATCGTAAAAATGTTAAAGGTCGAAATAGCCGAAAATTTTTGTATGATTTATTTGGTGACACGGGTATTTCATTTAAAATATGAACCGCATGTACTAGTTTGCTTGCTTAAGCATATAACGCTGTTTTACTAAAATATGAAATAAAAACACGACGGTTTTCACTCTTGGTATGCCGTCAGAAGTGAAAACTTGAATATTAAAGTTGTGCATTTTTGATATTTTGGAATGGTTAGGGAATAATTTTGCACGAATTGCTTTAACTATCAGTATGAAAGTACTATCATTAATGTGGCAGAATACAATAGTCATTTATTGCACTATCGTACCCAAACATGACAACACGAACATTCGCGCAAGCGCCCTGTGCCGTCTTACGAATTTTCGATCAGGTCACTTGTCCTGTCGCAAGTTTAGAAGTTTTTACCCATTCCAAAAATGTACGCAACGCTGCTAAATCAGTTTTTACTTCAAAAAAACCTACAAAGTAACGCCAAGGCCGGTTCAAAATAAAACAGATTATGCGTTTGGGTTATGCTTCTTGTCTCATGCCTATTTGCTTATTTTGGAGGCACATAAGTAACTTGGCCTAAATTTTAAATTCACCAGTAGGAAGCGCATCTAGGTATGAGATTCCTTTTTGTTGTGGGGTAAAACAACAAACAGGCAAGCAGCTTTTCATGTCGTTAGAGACAACCGTCTATAAACACCATAGATGTTTTAGGTGCATCGCGTTCCTGTGACTGTAGAGTTATAAATGTTTCTTGAACAAATTACTCAAATTAATCTGACCCCCAAAACACAACAATATAGCTTATATTCTTGTGTTATGGGTATGGTATGGTACACGCAAATACTTAAAAAGATACTTGAGTCAATTTAATAAACACCCAGACCCCAATATACATATGACTAACCACGTTGGGCATCGAACTCGAGCCTTACAGTTGGTCGGTATTGTTAGGCGTGTACGCTAATCCCTTGACCTACAAGGCGACCAAACATTTTTTCGCACGGTAATTTTAAAGCATTTTTTTTTAGTTTATGGCGTGAGCGTTAGCATTTGCTATCAGTCAAGTTTAGGTTTGTTTCATGTTACGTTATGATTTAACAAAATCGGGATTACAATATTCAAAATTAGTCATAAGTCGTCATAGAAAGAAATGTCTAGTTTTCCTTCTTTAGGTTGTGGCCTTCACGTTAGTATTTTGCCATTAGTCAAGTAGAAATTAGCATTAAATTTACCAAAATCTGAATTCAATTAAATTTAGTCACAAGTCGTAAGTCCTCAGTAAGTCATATAAGGTCTTAAGTAAAGCGGTGGCCTCATTACTCAAGCTCATGTAGTGAGAAATTCAATAATTAAAAAAGACCACCTTTCTCTCAATGGCGCCAAAAACCCATGTCTAGTTTTAAACCTAATATGTGTTTTAATTAACCCAGACGTGTCTGAAAATGACATGGCAGTGTCGTCATGACAACAGAATAACTACCACCCGTTGGCCAATCATGAATAAGTATATATGTATATTATGTATGTGGTCGTATATAGTCATAATTTTTGGCTAGCACTGGACAACTGATATGCCATTTCAGATATTGTTCTTACTAATGTAACATCCTCCCTTTCTAAGAGCCTTGGGATATCAATTAACAGACTGAAAACGAAAGAGGCCGGTACGTTAGAAAGAGTCAGCAATATTTGGCAATGACATCAGTATAGGTAGCTACTGTGGAAACTCGATTCATGCAATATTGGAAATTCGAATCGATTATGTCATTTTAGGTACTCTTGGACACAATACTGGCGATTTAGGTA
>NJDD01000031.1:409286-427913 GCA_002245505.1 Calephelis nemesis
TGTATATAACTCCATAATGTAACATAAAAAACTAAGAACCATAACGTGATAGGAGGCAAGCATATCGCCAACCGTGCACATATATATTTTATATCGGAAAACGTTGTTCTTGTCAAAAAATGAAAAACACATTTTTTTTTATTTGTTGACGATCCCAGGATTGAACCCGGGGACCTCTTTTAGTCAACTCCAACACTGGACCGCTAACCACAGAGGCAATTATACACAGGAAGTTGTACGCAAACAGTTCTGGGGAATATGTTATTGGCAACTGAAACAAGCTTAAGTCTAAAGTTGAGAATTATGCTAGAGTTAGTACTTGTGGAGATATTACTATTATTACACTAAGTATTAGTTTATTAACGGGTCTTAATGCTTATGTGAACTTTCTAATTTGTAAGTAAAAGTATCTTAACGGCCATATCCCCGTAGAAGTAGACAGAGGCACAGTCAGAGCACATACGACTAGCCGAAGACACTAAGTCCCACAATGTGATAGGTGGCAAGCCTATCGCCAACCGGCCACATATCCTATCCCGAGCAACATTTTTTTGTTATTAGAAAATTGGAACACCCAAATTTTCTTTTTGTTGCCCAACTCGGGATTCGAACCCAGGACCACATGCAATTAAGTCCAACAAATGAACCACAGAGGCGATTTTCTTGTACGTGCGCAAAATTTCAAATTAGTTGAAAGAGTGCTGTACAGCAAAAACGGGTAGATAGGTCTACCACCTTATATATGCCTCCATAACGACTCTGGCATGTTCCAGCCTGGAGAGTAAGGTAGCCGGTAGACTTTCACAATAAGCCTAACATCCTGACAGGGCAGCGACACACCTTTAACATCTATAAATTTTAAAGAAAGAAAAAATTTCGCCCCAGACTGGATTTGAACCTGTAACTTTTTATCTCAAGCCGACGAATGCTCGCACCATTTCACCTACTGACGATTCAAGTCCCGTGGCGAAATATTTAATTCCTTTCTATGTTGTCTATGTATCTATGTTGTCTAGAAGCCACGGTTGTTTCAATATTGCCTCTTACCATCTGGAGAGCAGTGTGTTTGTTTCCTGATCTATCACACAAAAAAACAAGCAGATTCATATATTATGTGTTCCATGTAGGCGGTATACATGTTTTGATTTTCTAATTGACTGTACCTTAAACGTACATTCCAAAGATAGAATTATTATACTATCCTCAATATCATAAAAACTCTTTTTTTATTTCTTACAAGAATTATTTGTGTTAGGCTTAGCAACCTATACAAAACGAAACGGTTTCTCTTAAATTTCAAACAGTAAAAAAAGATGTCATCAAACTTATTGTTCCGGAACACCGACTCCAATGGAGACAGAACAATCTTCGACCAAACATCCAACTAATTAAGCGAAGCGCCTTAAACAAACATAAAAAAGTACATAAAGTAAATTTTATGGTAAATTAAAACATCCGTTTAAATAGTTAATAACTGAGTGGGCCGAGGCGACTACAAGTTCATTAAAATTTTATTCTAACAAATTTTGATGCTTTCTATGCATAGATTATGGTTATAGTGGGAGAGCTAAGGAACAATCTAGCTATACCACTTTTCGCAAAGCTAGGGCTTACTAAAGTTTTCTATCGTTAAATTATTAATTTAGTTAGTGAGTTGGTATTCATTTTTTTGGAAATATAGAAAAATAGATACTTCTTACACAAGTCTACACTTTAACATTCACGCCTCTATGGTTTAGAGGTCAAGCGTCGGACTTGACTTCTTGAGGTCACGGGTTTGATTCCCGGGTCGAGCAACATAAAAATTAGAAAATGTATATTTTCGATTTTCTAATAAAAATAATATTGGCTGGGGTTAGATATGTGCCCGGTTTGCGATAGGCTTACCAGTTGCCACCTATCACACTGTGGGACTTCGTGTCTTTGGCTAGTCGTGGATAACCTAGTTGTGTCTCTGCCTACTTTACTTTACTTTTTCGGGGATATGGGCGTAAGGATACATAAATGTAATACAGTTTTTAAAATTTTCTAGTGTGCCATTGTAAACATCATAATAGGTTTGCAATTTCTTTTAGAATATACATTTTAAATGGGAAAGTTGTATTCTTGTGATATTTCGATAACATTTTCATGACTTTAAATGAAGATGATGTTTCCTTGTAATCCCTGTCATAACAACAGTTTCATAATTGTCAGAAAACAAACTAATACATCAAAATTCTAACTTTGTGGAAAGCAGGTTAGTTGGATGGTTCAGCAGCTCTCGGTCTATTCCTAAGATTCTACATCTCGAATAAACCAGTTGTCAAATGCGATAAGGTGTATATCTATTCTACTAGATATATTATGAAGTTGTAAAAGAGCTATGTACATTGAAAATGTTTCAGAGATGTTAAAGATATTCGAAATGGATGTAATAGAATTTATACTCTTCATCGTCCGCATTTGAGGGAATTCCATTATATACACATTTTTTAAATATATGTCGCCTCTGTGGTCTAGCGGTCCAGGTGTTGGGACTTGACTGCATGAGGTCGCGGGTTCGAATCCCGGGTCGGGCAACAAAAAGATAATTTGAGTTTTTCCAATTTTCTAATAAAAAAAATGTTGCTCGGGATCGGGCCCGGTTGGCGATGGGCTTGCCTATCACATTGTGGGATTTAGTGTCTTCGGCTAGTCGTGGGTGCCCTTATTGTGCGTCTGCCTACCTCTTCGGAGATATGGGCGTGAAGACACAAACACTTGTAATTTTTCAAATAAACATAATGATACACATAAGCCAATCGGTTTTCTCATATTACGCAAATAAATATTTTCTTTCTTTTTCATTTTACTTTTCAGTATTTGGTTGTTGGAGTACGGTCATTGGCTACGATGTTGTATAAAGTGAAACCGGTTGGCTATGGGGTAAAATAAAATTTATATAAAGTAAGCGATATTATACAAGTGTTGTTTAAAAAGTACGTATACATACAAATCGCTATTGTTTTGTTGGGAAATCGACATTTTTATATTGAAATAAATCTACAAAGTTTGAACGAAATTTGGCCGTTTAAAGTGGGTCAAAATCGCGCCCAAAGAAGTCGGTTACAAACAAACATACAAACAAAAATGGAATAATTTTATCAAATTAGTGTATTGTCATCGGACTTCAATAAATCTACAAAGTTTGAACGAAATCTGGCCGTTAAAAGTGGGTCAAAATCGCGCCCAAAGAAGTCGGTTACAAACATACAGATGAAGCTAATAAAAAGCGTGTAAAAAAGGTAGAAACAAAATACACTATAGGTATGAGGGGTATATAAGGTATACTTAGCGTAATAGTTGACAGTAACAAGAGTTACATTTTGAAATTCGTTAAGCAACCCAACAAAATACACTATAGGTATAAGGTATACGTAGCGTAGTAGTTGACAGTAACGAGAGTTATATTTTGAAATTCGTTAAGCAACCCAACAAATTACATCCTAATCAAATTTTAAACTTTACTAAGTGATATAAAGCAAAAGAAAAAAAATGTATCAAAAGAGTGAAATTTATTTAATGAGAACTGGGCCATCATTGTTAAAGTAATAAAAAATAAGAATTATAACAATGGGTTAAAATTCTCTTTTGTGTATTCATTTCAAACATTTCTGGGGTTATCCATTGTTCAAATTACAAACTTCAATAGAGTTTTAAAGTATTAAATAAAGAATTCCGTGAACTACTACTGTTTTTTTATTATATTAAAGTTTTAAGAATTAAGACTAGGCCTTAATGTAAAGTATCTTCACGCCCATATCCCCGAAGAGGTAGGCAGAGGCACAACCAGGGCACCCACGACTAGCCGAAGATACTAAGTCCCATAATGTGATAGGTGGCAAGCCTATCGCCAACCGGGCACGTTTCCAATCCCGACCAACATTTTTTTTATTAGAAAATTGGAAAAAATCCCATTTTCTTTTTGTTGGCCGACCCGAGATTCAAACCCGAGACCTCATGCAGTCAAGTCCAACACCCGAACCGCCCGACCACAGAGGCCTTAATGTGACACCAAAAAGCAATTACTTTAAGAAATTAGTGAAATTATTTGACATAAATAACGTATTAGCAGAATAAGAAAAGATAGATGCAGCTATTCATTAATATTAAATTTTGTGTATTCATTTATTTCGTGTGTTAATAAATATAGTAGTTTTGAAATGTAATTCTCGATACAAAAAGCTAAACATTTTCAGTCATAATTGTTGTTCTTTTTGTGCTGAGTACCTTTCTCTTCTTGACATGTTTTTAGTCACTCACTAAGTAAGAATCTTACTAATAATATATTATTTTCTGTAACTTTTTACTATATAGACCATCTCACTTGTTCTTAGTATTTTTCATTTTTTTATCGCTTCAAATTTTCAATAGGTCTTTAGAAACTTGAACTTAACCTCATCATATAATGATAATTCACCTTTTTGGTCCTGGTCTCTTGTCTCTCTGCAAGACAGCTCGCAAGAGGCAAGCACAGGTTAAAATATTTGTTACTACCAATAAGACCAGTGTAGTGCTGTACAGCAACATGCCAGGGTAGAGCCTTGCCCAGATCCAAAGCCTTACCTATCACTGGCGCCGTAATGACTCTGTCATGTTCCGGTCTAAAAGGTAGTGCAGTTGGTAAACTTGCACAAAAGCCTTTTATCTCAGCCTCAGGACAGCGACTCACCTGAAACATCTATAGTGTCCATAGGCTATGGTTCTATTTAACCATCAGGAGGACCGATCTGATAGATGCAGTATTTTGTATTTATACATAACACATTTCTCATTCTAGTAGAATATCACTTGCACTTTATATTATTATTCCGTTGAATATAAAAAATAAGATGTTAGTACAGACAACACAGACGCTTATGTCCTTTGTAAATGACGCTTAATCTTTTCATACAAAAACATTTTACTTTTATTACAAAAACGTAGTATTTCCCGTCATTCTAGTGTGCTTTCACTGCTAGTTTATGTTCCTATTCCGTGTAATACAAACTATGATATGGTGGCACTGGCAACACAAGCTTAAGTCCTTTATAGATGACGCTTATCCTTATCGTATAAAAATCTCGATATGAGGAATGCTCCTACCTACCCTAGCGTGGCAAGTCGTTAAGATGTTATCCCCTCAACGAGAAGTAATCTGTAGTTCGGAGTGTTGGGACGACCTACTACAATAGCAGGGATATAATGGGCAAGTTTTTTAGTGTTTTATTACTCTGAACCCTCGGAGACTCATGTGACAGATCGATGCAAGCCTAAACGTAAAAAATATGAGTTTCAAGCAACGCGTTCAATCATTTCTTGTTAGGTGTGTGGTTTCTATTTTTTTCATTGATGTATTATCTATCTTTATGTGGATGGAATTGTCGTGTTTCGTTTTACAGAAATGAACATTATTTATTTATGGATTATGAATAATCATATCAGTACATCCTACGTTCACATTGTAGTGTGCAAAAATACATTTATACATGTATTTTATATACTGTTAATTACACAAAAATGAATATCCATATAAGCAAAAATTAACATTGATACAAAATATTTTTTTTATGTTATAGGAAGGCAAACAAGCAGACGGATTTCCTGATGGTAAGAAATTCACGCCGCCTAGAGACACCAAAGATGTTAATGATGCGTTGCCAACCTGAGGTCAGGATGTTAGGCCTCGAGCAAAAGTAAGTTTACCGGCTACCTTACCCTCCGGACCGGAACACGTCATGACGTTATGGGGGCAGGAATAGGTAAGGCGGTGGTACCAATCCGGACGAGTAGCTGCGAAACTCTACCACCTAGAATATTTTGTATACTAACAAATAAAAATGAATTTTCATTGTCTTTGGTCATCCCATCATGTGTGAACGGATGTACCAATTTCACTTTTTTTGTATTGCAGAGAAGAAGGTTTTATAAAAGAAAAAAAATAATAATGACACATTGGGAAATTTCAAGAAAATTGATGCGAATAAAAATTTTACATTACCCTCAGTTGATTGACATTAGAGTTTAATATCTATATTTAAGATAGTGCAACGTCTGTCAGTTCAGGTAATTTTATCATGAACTTCACAATAATAAAATAATTTTAAAGTGTGATTAAGTTTAACAGTATCCAGTTTATACCCGTGTTGGTCCGGGCTCCTTTGTAGAATAGACCATCTGCCTTTCTTGCCAGGCAGCTCGTAAAAGGCGAGCATAGGCTTATCGTCGCTAACACCGTGACATCTGACTAGGTGGTAGAGTTTTACCACCGCCTTACCTATTCCTGCCGCCATAACGTCATGACGTGTTCCGGTCCGGAGGGTAAGGTAGCCGGTAAACTTACTTTTGCTCGAGGCCTAACATCCTGACCTCAGGTTGGCAACGCATCATTAACATCTTTGGTGTCTCTAGGCGGCGTGAATTTCTTACAATCAGTAAGTAAAATGTACTTAATTACTAGTGAGGTGAATCTTAAGTTTGTTTCGATTCAGCAAGATTTTTGGCTACAACTACTACTTTAAGAATCTCGTTAATAGCAATACCTTAGCTATTATAATAATATCTACCTTAATTTATTTGCGGAATTTTGTTTGTTTTTTTTTGTCTTTTCATTCATCAAAGAAAACAGGTTATACAATTTTGAAATGATTTTACTCACATAAACTGCAGCAAGCTTATTTATTTTGTAAGCACATAGAATAAGATTTTATCTAAAATATAACCACTCTACTGTATAACTACACCGGCCAACCGGGCTGGGGTTCGATTCCGGACGGTTTGTGTGTGATCATTTTGATGTTTGCATTTTCGAGTCTGGATTAAGTATTTTTTATGTATTAGTATCGTTGACTAACATCCAAAACACAAGCATATAATTTCCTTACTTTGAGGTTAGATTCAATTTGAGTAACTTGTCCAAGGATATTCATTATTTTATTTATCCTAATATTTTTGGATAAATGATTAATAAATTATGAAATACATATTTATAAGGATGTAAGTTTAAATTTTACAGTATTATTTTGATTTTATCTTATATTATGTATAATGTATAATTTTATAACTATGTATCTGCAATATCTTATAATTTATGATATAATCGCATAATAAACTAGTTAGCTTGCTTTCAACCTGCTCATAATAGAAGAGCTCGGGGCGTTTTATAATATAATGGCTTGTTTGATGAGATATTTACCTAATGATGAACATAATAAACATAGCGTCTAGAAATATGTTTACAAAATATTATAAAAGTCTGTCCATTGAATATTTATTATCAAACATCGGAATAGGATGAATATATTTTAGGATGTTTGTGTAAATTTGTAGGAAAAAGAAATGTTCTACCTCGTTATTTACAGAAAGATGACTATCTGATAAGATCCCCGTGTTGGTCCGGGCTCCTTTGTAGAATAGACCATCTGCCTTTCTTGCCAGGCAGCTCGTAAAAGGCGAGCATAGGCTTATCGTCGCTAACACCGTGACATCTGACTAGGTGGTAGAGTTTCGCAGCGACTCGCCCGGATTGGTACCACCGCCTTACCTATTCCTGCCGCCATAACGTCATGACGTGTTCCGGTCCGGAGGGTAAGGTAGCCGGTAAACTTTTGCTCGAGGCCTAACATCCAGACCTCAGGTTGGCAACGCATCATTAACATCTTTGGTGTCTCTAGGCAGCGTGATTTTCTTACCATCAGGAAATCCGTCTGCTTGTTTGCCTTCCTATAACATAAAAAAAAATCTCATAATTTTATGCCTATAAACAGGTAACATTAAACAATGTTTGTTTCAAAATATAGTATTATGCACTGCATACGGTTAATTATGTTGCAGATTATATTTAATCTCATAATTATTAATTTGTTAATAATGACATTAAAAAATTTCGTAATTCATTTTTTTTAAAAACAAATGTAGTTAAATACTAATATTATTACGTCCTAAAACAAACATAATGTGTCTGTCTTGCTCAAGATCCCTTGATTAGAATAGGAAATCTGCGTTTCTGTCTGGCAGCTCGTAAGAGGCTAGTGGCTCATGCACTAATGGTAGAGTGCTATGTAGTAATTTGTCTGGGTAAGGATCCGTCGCCTTATTTATTCCTGCTGCGATAAAGCTTCTTCCTGTTTCGGTTCATGTCATATTCTCATGTCAGGTTGGGGTCATGTCAGCCGGAAGAATTGCATGCACTAAAGGCCTAATATCCCAGTCAAAAGGGCGGCGTGTCCAGGAACATTTATTTATTCATGGTTATCTCTTTCAATCAAATCAAAGTTTTTCACGCCAAAATCTCCGAAGTTGAAGGCAGAGCCACAACCAGGGCACCTACGACTAGCTAAAACACAAATGCCACAATTCTAGGCAACGTTATTTTTATTAGAAAATTGAAAATATTCTTTTTCTAATTCTTTTTTTTTGTTTCCAGACCCAGAGATCGAGCCCAGGACCTCAAGAAGTCAAGTACGACCGCTAGACCACAGAGGCGATTCTGAGTCTTACAATCAGGATGCCATATTGCATAGAAAACACTCAACAATCATAACCGATCTGAACTCAATGATTGATAAACCATTTATCGTAAAAATAAAAATCAATATTACTAAAGAATAAAACACATTATGATGATGCCTTGAGAGGTAGGCAGAGCGCAACCAGGGCACCCACAACTAGTCAAACATACTAAGTCCCACAATACGATAGGTGGCAAGCCTATCGCCAGCCGAGCACATGTCAAATTCCGGGTAACGTTGCTTTTATAAGAAAATTGAATATATCCGTTTTCTTATGTATTTGCTTTTGTTGTTGCCCGACCAAGTGAACGAAACCCGGGACTTCAAGAAGTCAAGTCCAATACTATCGCCTCTGTGGTCTAGCCCTCCGGGTGTTGGAATTGACTGCATGAGGTCCCGTGTTCGAATCCCGGGTCGGCCAACTAAAAGGAAATTTGATTTTTCTAATTTTATAATAAAAAAATGTTGGTCAGGATTTGAAATGTGCCCGGTTGGCGATGATAGGCTTACCACCTATCACATTGTGGGACTTAATGTCTTCGGCTAGTCGTGGGTGCCTTGGTTGTACCTCTGCCTACCTCTTCGGGGATATGGGCGTGAAGAAGATACAAGTCCAATACTAGACCGCTAGACCACAGAGGCGTAAAAAACATAAGTCGACACAACAACCATAACTGAACTCAATTGAAAAATCATTAATCGTAGAAAATAAAAATCAATGTCACACAGACCAAACACATTATGATGTCCATATCAAAGAAAGCCTTGTAAGCACAAGAAATAACGTCAAACACGATATCGCCGTAGCTAATTTAGGTAGCATTGTGCACTTCACAAAGATACATTTGAATAAGATTATCGGAGAACCCGTTGGGAGTCACTGATCATAAATCATTACCCATAAACCGCATCTGACAATCATCTTTAAGGTTTCCTAGACAAAGGCACACACAAAATGCAACCTTATCTATATGCTGTTAAAGTTTACAATTGCTTGAAGGTTAATCTATTTTGACAGCAAGAACATATCTCAAATGACAAGCAAAGTTAATACTCCGTTTGATCGAACCAATTGTTGTTATTGTATTTACTGAAGATTTTTAGACAGAAGTATCTAATGTAGGATTGAATCAATCAATAGATATGTTTAGTTAATGCGTAAATGATGTATAGTTTGCCTTTAGATGATCCTTGTACAGTGTAATTGATTAACTTGGCAGTTTTTGACAACCCTATATAATATAGTGTAGTGTAGGTTTAACTATAGTTGCACTTAAATTCTTGAGGTCCCGGGTTAAGTCAACTGTCCTCGGCTAGTTGTAACTTTACCTACTTCTGTAGGTATATAGGCGTGTAGATACTTCTTCAGCTTATATTATAGTCAGCCCCTTTAAAATTGTCTCACAATAATAAATAAATACTGCTTTTAGGTTTGGTACTTATCTGTACATTAATGTAAATATAATAATAAATTATTGAATATAAAAATGAGAAACATAATAAAAGAAGACATCAAAAACACACAAAGAGAAAACGTAGATAAGATAAAAAAAAATTATACATGTATATGAAATTAATAACATACTCAGATATCAAAATGAAAAAATCTTATATACGAGTAACGTTTGCTTCCCTCATAAACAGAAACAAACATGAAACCATTAGCAAATTGCCAATAATTCTCATAGGCAGCAACATGATAAGCTCTGCCTTTATCCAGAGAAATGTAATGAGCATTCAGCATAGCAAACATGGCGCCATATCGCGCATTACAGAGAATATTGCGATTTTTATTACAGTAGCATTAGGAAATGAAGCCATAAGAATATGAAACATTCATCTTGAAGAAAATAGTGTCTATTGTGACATGGAAATAGACAACACGCCAAAATACATAGGATAACTTATCTCACAATCTTATTGCTGCGCGTTCAGAAAAGTATAGCGCTACGCTCTTCATTTTACATGTATTTTGGAAATAGTATGTAAAGATTATTGAATTTGATTGGTCAGATTTAATTTATTGCATTTAATTAAAATCTTCGCATAAATTGTAAAATGTATCTTTAAAAAGGTGTGTGTCCGATTCACACACGATAGACGTGAAACTTCAGTAAATCGACAAAAGAATGAGATGAATATATATATTAATTGTGTCTCTTACCTGTCGTTTTTCCGTTGCACCCGTTTTGAAATCACAACGATTCTAAAGGAGTTTCACTTCAAAAAATCAATTTCATTAAATAACTATTGGTCTAGAAAATATTCAATTTTATTGATTTATTTATTTAATATTTTATTGCATGCAAAAATCAAAAATATACAGAATACAAGAGAAGTAAAAATGCGGAAAAAGCAAGCTTATCTCTAACAATACAAATTTCTTCCAGCTAACCTAAAAAATGAAGTTGTGAAAGTAATATGGAAGGCATAGTGTAAAAAGTGTAGCTATACTTAGAACATATGAAAGCTGAGTATTAAAATTATGTATGTAAAATAAAAAAGAAACTCCTACAGTTATTATTATTGAAAATATCTTGGTCGAATATACGAGTTATGTTATTATGACAACGACAAGTTTCGTTCCTTTAATATTTTTCTTAAAATTAGGTAAAGAAATGCAGTCACGAACCTCAAAAAAGGGAATTTCATAATTTGACTGATTGAAAAGTAAAAGACTTAAATATACAATGGGAGTGCTAAGCGGAAAAACGAAGTACTGAGCTACGGTTATTTTATGTTTTGATAATGATACATTGTAAGACTTTGTGTCTTCGGTTAGACCCTGGTTGTGTGTGTGCCTACCTCTTCAGGGATATGGGCATGAATACGTTTCTTTAAATAATGATATGTTTTTTTGTTACTTTAGTTCAAGAATCTACAACCAAGCTATTCAAAAGACAGCTCTTTAAAAACGTTCAAGTTTTATTTAACATTATTACCATAAGCTGTTAATACTTGATAAAGTTCTGCGTTCATATCTTCAAATTGGCATGAGTTGCTTTAATATTTTTTTTTCTTATCTTTAAAAGAAGGTAGCTATTTTGGAGATTTACTATCCAAAAATCAAATACAGTTAACAAATTTATTCTTTAAAAGCCTTTGTATTTAAGCCATAACTGGAACTTTTGTGTCTATTATTACTCATTTAAGACCAAGAACTTTCATATATATTAATGAAAATAGCTATAAAGAAATGGTGCTACACTATCGTCGTGATACTCCCCACAAATAGGAATCCGCCAAGAATATTATATCCAAGGGAATTAGATCTGGTGTATTCAAAACGGCATACTATTGAGACCTCGGAAGGGAACTGAATCTGATAAGGCAGATCAACGATAGGGCCCCTTTTTCTTGACGCGACACCTTTGTCATGACAAAGGGGCTGTTTGGCTGAACTGTGGCATCTGAATGGGTTTGCAATAACGTCCTGCTCACATCCCGCGAGATCGGTCGCAGATATACATACTTCAAAGATTTATTAATCTTAGCGTTGGCTGGAACAATGAGGGGTTTTAAAAGCACCTGGTACTTTTTTCTCTATACTTGAGGCGTGTATTCGGTTTTTGCTTCACCATAAGTGGGGTTTGAGTTGCGGCTGCCCGGGTTATAACCGAAAACGATTTTACTCCCGATATTACGTTATCCCTTTCGCCATTTTCTGATTTTATTTAAAGATTATATTCATTTTCTCTTGTGTTTATTCTTTATGAAAGCTTATGTTGCCGATATTGAAACGAAATATAACATTAACTTTATCTTCTATACTTTTTGGTTGTTTTATGTAATCATTTAACATTTTGCTGTATAATTACTTACTTTTTTAACTACAGCTTAAGATTTGCGTTACATATTTAATACATGCGTAAGGTCGGCTAACAAAAAGAAAATTGGATTTTTCTAATTTTCTAATTACAAAATGTTGGTCGGGTTTGGAAATGTGTCCGGTTGGCGATAGGCTTGCCACCTATCACATTGTGGGACTTAGTGTCTTCGGCTAGTCGTGGGTGCCTTGGTTGTGCCTCTGCCTACCGCTTCGGGGATATGGGCGTGAAGATACTTTTATATTTAATACAGCTTAGCTTTACCCTTACAAGAGACAAGCATTAACTCGACATTTTTGTACAAAATTCGACTTTACGTTGGATTAAATATTGATTGACGTCTCTCATTGCGGCCAATACCCAATACACTCATAACTTTTTTATTCAAATGTCTAAAAACTCTAACAATCCCACAAAATCTGACAAATCTAGTATTATTTTATGATGGGGTGACCGCACCCCAATCATCATAATTTATTATTTTGACAGTTAATAAAATAAAAAGAAATATATTTTAGCTTGACAAAGATCTAATCTCTAAGCTTCTTGGACGACGTACGTGTATCTGAAATGATCATGCAAGTAGTTATGTAACTGTTTTTTACAAATGTCATACATCGTAATCAAGCGGAGCCATTCTGCAAGAACTTACTCCAACTATGTATATCATTAGACATCACGTCGCGATTTGATAATTATTTTTTCAAAAGATAGCATAATATGATTCCGAAATGGTCCTACATAAATTTGAACAACATCCTACCGGTAATTTTTGTGTTATACTTATTAATGCATACATTTTCTTTCATGTTGATATTTAAAAGATGATAAATTTGCTCTTTTACGTATAGTTCAAAAAGCACTATACAGATATTATAAAATTAACAAGAGATCACCTCGAAACAATTATCTATCTTCCTAAAAAATAACTATCAAAATCGATAGGAGTTTTGACGCCATTAAGAGAAAATATGGCAGAACTTTTTCATATTTATTGAATTTCGTGTTTATGTTGTGTGTAATTAGTCAATTTTGGTGACATTTTGTACAATTTTGTTCAGTGTAAGTGCACAAATGAAATAATCATAAAGAAATTAGCGTATCGTGTATTTTCTCGTAGCCGACAAATCTCACTATATGAGCAGCTTGAGTAATGAGGCCACCGCTTTACCCAAGACCTTGACATGACTTATTGACGACTTATGACTAATTATATTTAATTGATCCCGATTTTAAAGAATTTGATTCAAATTTCTACTTGACTAATTGATCCTGATTTTGAAGAATTTGATTCAAATTTCTACTTGACTAATGCCAAAATACTAATGCGAATGCCAAAACCTAAACAAAGAAATAAGACAAAATCGATTAGCTATTGGCCGAGTAATCGCGTTACAAACGTACAAAGAAAAATACATACTGCGTTATTTATAACTTATTTTGATCATTTCTCCGATCTTTTTCTGCATTTTAAACTTTATTTACATCTTTTTCAACCTCCATCTATGTCATTTTTTAAAAGAGTCTCAAGGTTTTCTCATTACATTGTATATAAAGATGTATAGATAACAAACTAAACGCGTCAGAAGTAGCACGTAAAACTAGTAATAATTTAAATTTATCGCTGGACTTTTGATCTAAGGTAAGGTGTTTTTATAATACTTCATCTCGAATGATCAAGTTACGTGTATAATTTGTCTAGATCGCGTGTGATGGCGCTGGCCTTCATAAATAATATGCTATCTCCACATCAGACGTTCAGACATTCTTACGCGTCCTTTCGCTGAAACTCTAAGCTTTATTAAAGGTAAGTTATTCACGTACAAAGTTAATTTTAATTATTACACTGTGAATACGATCCTTTTCACCGCAAGTTGTTTTATGATGAAGTCGCTTTTAACGTATATGCATGTTACATTATTATGTTTTTAACCGACTCCAGAAAAGGAGAGGGTTCTCAATTTTGAGTGTATGTTGTGTGTTTGTTACGCGATTACTCCGTCAATATCCAACCGATTGTGGTGTTTTTTTCTTGAAAAAGAAGTTTTGATTCCGAGGCGGCCCTACATTAATTTTATCATGATACAACTTGTGTTTTTTTTTTAATTTTACATAATAATGCCTAATTTTTTCAATTATCTTCATAAGCTTCATAATCATTGATGAAATTGTATATAATACGTGAAAATTATATAAGATGTAACTCAAGAACTACTAGTAGGTTGTTGATAAAAATTATATGAAATCATCTCCGAATCTATTTGATATTTTCCATCGTCGGCGCTTGGTAAAACTTCCAAATATTCATATTTTTAAATGAAGAAACACTTGTACAGTTTTACGTATCACTTATATTTTATTATTTTATAAATAGCCTACCGGTTTCGCATTTTACAGCATCATCAGGGCTAGAACTTAAATTACTGAACAATATTTTTGAATAACCGGTAGGCTATTTATAAAATAATAAAATATAAGTGATACGTAAAACAGTACAAGTGTTTCTTCATTTAATTAATTACCTAATGAAACACCTAATTGGACTCAGCTTTGCAATTTACTATACTTAAGTAATTATTGTAATAGTAGCTTCTGTGTTAATTTAGTAGTGTTCATACGTCTTAATGTTCTAATTATTTGAACAAAACCCCATAAAGACATTAGAATTAAAATAAAAAAATAATAAAAATATTTAAATGTGAGTAGTAAAATAATCACGACAACGTATTCATTCATCTATTGAATTTGTAAGAAGCTGTACTTATCGATATTTTAAAAACTTTTTAGGTCACTAAAATAAACTGCAAAATATAATCTACTTTATACATTTGAATTTTTTCCAGTATTTAATGTAATATAGACTCTCCTAAACTCTGAATATTTTTAAATCAAACTTAAGCTGTTATTGATTATGTCTAAATTAATATTTATTTCTTATATATCACAAACAAAATACTACAATTTTAAAATTATATTTCAATTAATATTGTTTTTTATTTCACATAGACTCTGTGGTCTAGCGGTCCGGGTGTTGGACTTGACTGCATGAGGTTTCGGGTTCGAATCCCGGTTCGGCCAACAAAAAGATATTGAATTTTTCCAATTTTCTAATAAAAAGATGTTGATCGGGATTGGAAATGTGCCCGGTTGGCGATAGGCTTGCCACCTATCACATTATGGGACTTAGTTTCTTCGGCTAGTCGTGGGTGCCCTGGTTGTGCCTCTGTCTACCTCTTCGGGGATATGGGCGTGAAGATACTTACTTACTTACTTATATTTCACATGTAAAAAAAATAAAACAAAATTTAGTACTTTACGTATTTAGTATCGTAAAAAAGATCCAGTTTACCAATATTTTAGAAGTAGTACTTAGAAGTCAAAAAGTTTTTTTACAAGTACAATAACATTATAATTTGATGTAATTATCTTGGTTTTATAATGACAATTTAAATAATTTATCCGACGCCAGCACCTTTATCGGCGTAGGTTCTCTTAACAGCCTTACGTTTGAGATTTGTCAACGTCCTCTTAATTAATTAATGTAATTATGTACTCTGCAAAACATTATTTGTGTTTGTTATTTAATTAGCTGTTGTTAATTACTATATGTGTTTTGGAAAGCATTTCTAAAGTTTCGTAATTAAGGGGTATTAATGCTATAGTATATGTGAAATACATACATTTTCTCTCGTTCCTGTATTTAACAATAAATTAAAATAAATAAAATTAGGCAATTCATAACCTTAACTAAATACTTCTTGGATTTAGATGAAATGTTGATTATTTTGATAGTCCTGCACACTAACTAACTAACTAAAATTTTCCTGCCACCTCTGTAATCTGGTGGTCCACTCACCACTGTTAGCGTTGACTACAAGAGGTCGTTAACTTGATTTTGATTTTGTCGGGTAACTTAAAATATGTTTTATAACCAATCACATTGTGGGATTAATGAGCACCTTTAGCTACTTGTTTATATTCTGTGATTAGTGAGCTGATTCGCTGTCTCATTTCAGGAAAAAGAGAAGGTGTAAGTGAAGGTGAAGATAAATGAATGATGTTATACATCTCCAAACCAGAATACTATAGTGCCATAAATATTGATACTATAGCGCCATATAATAATAATTCTGCCGGTACTAATATTTCCGTACCAATTTGGGAGCCGGGTATCTTGTTTACGACCTTGAACTTACCCCATGGTACCTCAGCGGGAGAGAAAAAACCTTACTTTAAAATAAAATCTGTTTAAAAATGGTAACCATTTTAGTATTATTTTAGTTACACTATGTAATTAGGACATTTTGTAAAATACATTTAACGATAAACATTCACTGGTGCAACATTCACGATCAGCAACTAGCTCTGGTAGAGTTCCACCATTTTAGGGGAGAGGCATACAAAATGACATACTAGTTATAAAATCAGTCATAAAATATGTATTTGTTAATAATATTCAACAGTTTAAATAACAAAGTATTCTTTGGTTCATTACTTATTTATAATTAAAGAGATCAATCAGCTCAGTACAAAAACGAAATAATTAAAAAATATTTTAAAAAACACAGAAAAAAACCATTTTGCCCGCCCTAGTCGGGTAAAATAACATACGTGGTTTGTACAAAACGGCATACTAGAAATGGTAACAAAAATCAGTCGATTAAATACAAAGTTCACATGTGAAACGCTTTGTCTTTTTGGAACATCTGCACATGATGCATGAGCCCATTTTTTACAGCTTAAGCATTTGAGCCAGACCTCTTTTGGCTTTGATCTTGAGTAGAGGTCATTACAATAAATGCACGGGCAATCTACGTCATCATCTTTGGTTACTTTTTGAGCAATCTACTAGGTGGTAGAGTTTCGCAGCGACTCGCCCGGGTTGGTACCACCGCCTTACCTATTCCTGCCGCCATAACGTCAACGCCTGCTGTTGACGTGTTCCGGTTGGAGGGTAAGGTAGCCGGTAAACTGACTTTTGCTCGAGGCTTTACATCCCGGCCTCAGGTTGGCAACGCACCATTACAACCTTTGGTGTCTGTAGGCGACGTGAATTACTTACCATCAGGAAATCCGTCTGCTTGTTTGCCTTCCAATATCATAAAAAAAATCAAAGAAGAGAAATCATTTTCGCTGTCGGCACTTTCTCGTCTTTTTTTGGAGGAGGCAGAGGAGCAGATTTTGCTTTAATTTCTTCCATATTTGTCGTTGAAGTTAATACCAATACTGTTGGTTTCTTGCGTGGTTTTCTTTTGCCTTGGCCAGTCACATATGTTCCTTTCGGTACTAGAGATAGCACGCTAACGGGAACATTGATATTTAACTCTTGGAGTATACAAGATGACGTGGGTATAGGTTCTACACTGACTGGGTCTGTTACCTCAGCAGCTGAGACTAGACGTGGATTGTCTGTGGCTGACGTAGTTGCAAGTGATATAAAACTGTTTGCTTCTACCTCGGATTCTAAGTCTTCTAAGAGTTGATTGCGGAATATTAAATACTTTAGAAGCCATTAGCCAACCCATTTCATTATTCTTCACTGCTTGAATAGCCTTTTCCATAAAGATTTTATCCCAACCCTGTTGGTCTGTTTTTCTAGAATAGTTGCGAGGCATGGTGTTAGATTAGGTATCTAAAAATAAAAAAAGGTGGGTCAAATGACATAGTATGCTATTTTACCCGAACAAAGTGTATGCCATTTTGTCCACTTCATAATCTCCTATATTAGAAATTAATGATTAAAAATGTAACAAGAATTTCGATATTTTAAAACATTCTCGAAGTTATTTAGTTATACTGCAAAAATTTAACACTAAATATAAACAATAGAACGTCAAAAATACTTACTTTTGCGACAATCAAAATTTATCTAACCAAAACTCGTGATTGCGAAAATCACAGAGGTACGTGTGCGACACACACCATCGAACGGACGCTTCTGGCGCTGCCACAGGTTGATAACTGTTACCAAGCGGCCCTCTACAGGCCATTACACAAACTAATATGTGTTTAGTTAAAGAAATAAATGGGTGTGCCATATTACCCACCCATGCCATTTTGTACGCCTCTCCCCTACCTATTCCTGTCGCCATAATGACTTTGTCATTCTAGTCCGGAGGGAAGAGTAGCCGGTAGATATTTTTTTTATGATATTAGAAGGCAAACAAGCAGACGGATTTTCCAGAAATTCCCGCCGCCTAGAGATACCAAAGGTGGTAACGGTGCGTTGCCAACCTAAGGCCGGGATGTTAGGCTTCGAGGAAAAGTAAGTTACTGCTACCTTACACTGC
>NJDD01000032.1:3379-22988 GCA_002245505.1 Calephelis nemesis
GTTTGAATTGATTATATCTGTGATTAAAAATAGTAAGTAAGTAATGCCAAATCAATGTAGCTGTTGTCACATATATAATATGTTTTTTTTTTGTTATTATATTGTTCATTAGCATAAAACTTTTTTATCTGACTGTACTAAACAACTTCAATAATTTAATAATGAACGAATCGTCGGTGAAAAAAATAATAAAATAAAAGGTGTCGTTTCGTCCACCGTGGATGAAAATTTTGTGGACGAAACTTCAGCTAGACCATCATCGGTTTCATTATTAACTTCACATTTTTTTGTTTGCCATTTTAAAATAAAACTTTTAGATGAAATGTTTAAAATGTTATTATTTGCCAACCCTGACCCTTGACTGACTTGCCGTGAGTAGGCATATAAAATGTCGGCATGAATTCAATAAAAAGGAATTGGACTACTGGTAGGTAGAATTCTTTATACTGTGCCAGAGGGTAGGGAAGCCTGTAGATTTATATTGTATAAGTCTACAGAACATATATCACGGCTATGGCTTTCTTTTATCAACAGGAGAGCCGTGTGTTTGTCCGCTGACCTCTTAAATAAAAGAAATATTTATGCTACAGAACCCTTCAAAAGCTTGTCTAAATTGCACATACCCACTTTGCATAAGTTCATGCATAATAACGTCCTTTATATGGAAGACAAATACACATTACAATGAATTAAAATGTATGACAGGCTAAAATTATATGGGTAGGTACATACTTGCGTTGGCGAGTTTATTACTTTTGTAAAGTCAAATAAGCAAACAGAGTTTCCTTTCAAACAGACGACAATATTGAATTTCGTATTTATATTGAGTATGATTGGTTAATTGAGGCGGAAATTAGATTAATTTTGTTCAGTAAAAGGGCACAAATGAAATAATCATGAAGAAATGAGTGTATCGTCCTCGCCATCAAATCTCACTAGATGGGCTTGAGTGACGAAGCCTCCGCTTTACTCAAGACCCTGACTCGACATGACTTTGTTCATAGTGACTAATGACTGTATAATAATTAACTAACTTTAATTGGCAAAGTAAGTCGTGAAAAACGATCGAAAGCGATATTTATAAAAGAAGAAGAAGAAGAGTTTTCTTTAGGAAGATATTGTAGGCTATATGTCACCAAAAGGCACTTGACTACAACGACTTCCAGAGATCTATTGTGATTAAAGAATACATTGGGGCGTTGCCAACCGTAAACTGGGATATTAAGAGTGCTAAATAAGCTAACTAGTTATCTTGTTTTTCAAACTATAACTCGCTATTTCTTTCATAAATCATTAGTTATTTTTGTTTTATTATTTAACGTCTGAATGTGTTTTACAAAATAATGCTCGAAATTATGCCTAATTATTCGTTAAATTTAATATAATAATAAACTTAAATTAAATTAGTCTGACTATGTTACTATTTCAGTACTAAACACCAATAAATTTTAACACTTTTATATTCCGTATTTACTTGTTAAAGTTGTCCGACACAGACATCAACTGAAATCGTTCATTGACGTTCGGCTAATTCATCTCTGACGCAAAAAGAGGGGTTTTATAAGTTTGACGTGTCTGTCTGTGTGTCTGTCTATCTGTCTGTCTGTGGCATAACTCCTGAACAGATGCAGTAATTTCATTTTTTTTTGTATCAAAGGTAACTTATTTGCAAGTGTTCTTAGACATATTTGATGAAAATCGGTTGAGCCGTTTAAAAGTTGTGAGGGGTGAAATTGGGGTGATTCACCGAATGACGCCATTTTGTTATTAACTTTACTTTACTTTTTAAAAGGAAACGAAGTTCTTGTGTCTGTGTGTTGTGTGTTGTGTTTGTGTGTGTTGTTGTGTCTTGTGGGGTTATTTGAATTTTTAATTTAATTTTCTATTATTAGCGACACTGTTGTTGTATTTTACTCGTTTTCATTTATGATTTTTTATTAGGTTCAACATTTTCAGGTTCGTATTCGGAGAACCCAATTTAAATAATTGTCTTATTAAAAAAACGAGTTTTTGTGAATTTTTTCATGTGCGATAATTTAATTAATTGTAAAACATCTTTCTAAACACAAAATGGTAAATAATGAGTATCTTATTCCTCAAAACTAAATTAAATTAAAAACATCAAGAGAGCTGCAAGTTTGTTCGGTATAGGTAAGAAAAAACATTTCTTTTAATCAATAGTAATAACAAAATACATCATATTTTAAAACTAGCTTCCGCCCGCGACTCCGTCCGCGCGGACGTCGGTCTAAAACTGAAAAATTAAGATTTTTTTCTACGTATTTTTCCAGGATAAAAAGTCCAATTCCCAAGTCCATTCCCAATTTATGCCCAGGAAAATAAGGTATAATTATAACAAGTTTCATCGAAATCAAGCCGTTAGTTTTCACGTGATGCCTGAACATACAGACAGACAGACAAAAAAATTTTTAATCACATATTTGGGTTTGGTATCGATCCAGTAACACCCCCTGCTATTTATTTTTCAATATTTTCAATGTACAGAATTGACACTTTTACAGATTTATACGAGTAGATAAATGAAATGTGACATTCGTCGTTCACATTTTGTAGAGTAGTTATTTAGGTACTGACCCTCAAGTCGGAGCAAAGTAAAACCATTATTGGTTTCTATGAATGACAGAAATACTATGGTAATTATTTATATAGTAACTACAATCCATAACATCTTTCAATTGTGAGACCGTGAAGGTTTCAACAAATATAGCAAGGTCAATTTAATAAATCACATTTTTGACAGTTTATCGAACTTTGACAATGTGTATTAGCAATAATTTATTTCATTGTTCATAGTTACTATTGCAGATTTGCTAAACCTTTTTTTTCATTTTAAAATACACAATGTTTATTGTATTATTGTCAAAATAATGCATTCTTTGTTTTATTTTGACAAGTATTTATAGATATTGACATTTGTCAAATGCAATCTACTTTTAATTTTAACTTGTAAACGTGCCAAAAAAAACAATTGATAGAGTATTAAGACGTTGCAATCAACTCAAAACTAATATTGGGCTTTAACGGTCACATTCAGAGACGCCTATTAACATTTAGTGTATCATTATCATAATTTTGTATTTAAAATATGGATTTAATGACGAATTAAAAGACAATTGACCTCTCTTAGTACGGACGTAAGCCATAATAATTGTGTCAAGGTATTTTTATTTTAGCACCTGCCCTGTGCTTGGGTTAAATTTCTTTAATTTTAAAGAAAGAAAAAATTTCGCACCAGACAAGATTTGAACCTGTATCCTTTCGTCTCAAGTGGACCACTCTAACCATTTCAGATGTTAAATATTTTCTTTCTTTGAAGTTTATAGGAACTTATCCCAAGCAAGGGCAAGTGCTAGAATAAAATAAAATACCTAGAGAGAAACGAAAGTTAGGGCCATAATAAATGTGAATTTCATCTGTAACGATGAACTCATTTAGAAGGTACTCAGAATTGTGTATCTAAAGGACATAACTACCAGTGTTAACAGGTAAGAAAGGAATTAAAAAATTCGCCACGGGACTTAAATACTCAGTAGCTCAAATGGTTAGCGGCTCGAGACGAAGAGTTACAGGTTCAAATTCCGTCTGGATCGAAACTTTTTTGTAATTTATAGAAACATAATTAAGTCATCTAATTACACAAGAATTTAGTATTTTCCTAGATTTCTCTACGATTCCATAGTCAGGTCGAGACTTGCCAGCCAGCAAGCACTCTCAAATAAAAAAGCATTAAAATCGCTTCATAAATCATTGAGAAATTGAAATAAAGATAGTAGTCGAACATATTATGACCTCTTACTTGTTTTAAGTGTTGGTTAAACATTACCCAGTTATTGGGGCATTGTGTAAGATTGGGATAAGTATATAAAACATTAATATTTATATTTTATTTATGTCTTAACAAATAGATGTGAAACGTTAATTTAAGCATTAAGGCAGCATTCAAAGACTGCAATTAACATTAAATCTATCATTAGATATGTAACAATTTTGTATAGCAAAGGTCGACTTTATGACTGTTTAAAAGACGTCTCCAAGTGCAACTTACAGTCTTTTTATTAATTAGTAGTTATTCGAATTAAGCAATTCTAAAACGCTAGGCATTTTAAAAGTTAGTGATTTATCGACTAAGCCAAATCAAATAGCAAAGGAATCAGTTCGTATTTTAGGAATAACCTGTTTTGTGAGAGAACCCAAAACTGTTATAAAAAAGGTTGCCTGTAAAGTCAGTTTTAAGGGCGAAGATTTTACGTGACAACGTCTTTTTCTCGGTAGAAGATTAATTATTGATATGAATATTATTAAGGCCCCATACTCAGTCAGCCAGAAGAGCCAATCACCGCGCTCCCCCGTTCCATGATTACTATGAAATATTGCGCTCTAAAGTAAACGTCTTAAGCGACAAATAACTATTTTTGACACTATAAAAGTAATTTGAAAAAATGTATAAAAACTGAAACACTTATCTTTTAGGTATAGTACTTATCTATGTTTATGTTAAATCTGGTTTCGATATTTTCACAATTAAAGTAGACAGAAAGCAAAAGCTTTCAAAAAAGGGTTAACTTTTTGATTTTTTTCTATCGAGCAAAGTGAAATGAATCGTGTTTTGGAAACACTAGTCTAGTAAAGCATATTCACGTTAATCTTGTGTATTTTTGTCAGCAAGATCCATGATTGCTTTGTATGAAAAAAACAGTAAACTGCTGACGTATTTTAGCGTATATGGCCCCTTAAAGAGTGGGAGAGAGACGCAAGGCATTCGCCGCTCCGGCGGGCCTCTCTCTCGTTCGGTGACTCATCGTAACGTTACCGGGCGTTACACTTTTTCATGAGTGACTCCGAGCCGCAACCTAATTTAAGACGTTGTCACGTCAAAATGATCCTGTTATTATATATTTATGTCAGCGAACAAGATCACGGGTAACCTTATTGGTAAGAGACATCCGTGACCTTTTTTGACCGCCTCATTGGTCGAGTGGCTAGCGTACACGCCTAACTACATCGACCGACCGCGAGGCTCGGGTTCGTTTCCCGACGGAGGCAGGCGTTTGTGTAATGAACAATTAAATGTCTGCATTTCCCAGTCTGGGTGTTTATTAAATTTATTCTGGTATCTATTTAAGTATTTATATGTATTGGTATCGTTATCTAACACCCATAACAAAAGCATATAATATGCTTACTTTGGGGTGTGATTCAATTCGTGTGACTTGTCCATAATATTTATTATTATTATTATATATACCTTTAGACACCATAAATGTTACAGGTGCGTCGCTGTCTTGCACCTATCACCTCTGCCACCTGTGGATACTGGGACCATCGTCCACATTCTGATGTAGAGATTGAGTAAAGGTTATCACACACTGACACTATTCAAATCGAATTTTTTATAACTTGTTTTTTCAAAGAAATTATGTTTATTCAACAACAAAGATAACAGTTTGTTACCTGCACAACTAACTAGTTCTCGCCTGTGGTTTTAACGTATAAGTGACTAGCTGTTGCCTGAGGCTTCACCCGCGTTTTCACAGAAACCCTTTGTGCGGTAGGGATCAAATGTAGCCTACAAGTTAATCCAGGTCATAGTCTATTTGTGTTACAAATTTCACACAAATTCGTTTAGCCATTCTACCGTGAAAGAGTAACAAACATCCATACATACATACTCACAAACTTGATCATTTATTATTTTAGTAGTATTAGATCTCAGTAGAATAAAATACTTTTATTTGAAGATTTAAACGAAAAAGTTGAAACATAAGAAGTAAAAATATATGTTGGCTTCATTCAGACATTGCGAATGGACCCTAGTATGTTAAAAAACGATAATCTACATCGGGACTTTAGAATGGAGTTTGTCAGTGAAATAATGAAAAAAAGTGTCGAAGTTCACCAGCATAGCCTTCACCAGCATGTGAATATCAAGGCAAACCAGCTCCTCGAAACCACAGACACAGTGAGAGGCTGAAAATGACAAAACCGTATGAACTAGTGTAGTATACTTAGTGCCAAAACTTACTTACTCGGACTTCTTCTTTACTTTATCTTTAATTCTTTAACTATCAGTTTATTTAAATAAGCCGTATCTGTGTGTGTGTGTGTGTGTGTGTGTGTGTGTGTGTGTGTGTNNTTCGATTTGAATGAATGGACAAATTTCGATGCGGGTTTTTTCGTTTAAAAGCAGTCATAATTGAGATGGTACTTAGTTACATTACATACACGTTTTCTCGGAGGTTCATTAAAAATATTTTTAAAAGTATACATAATGTGATAATGTATTTGAAATTCTATAAATTTGTAAAAGTAAAAATTTGAACCTGTAACCTTTCGTCTCAAACCGGCGAATGCTCTTAACATTTGGGTAAAAGGAGAATGCCGAAAAAACCCAATTGCAAGCATAATGAATTATATCTCAAAAAATCAGTAATAGTTAGTAATATAATAATAATAATAATAAGATCGTGATCCTTACTGGCAGACAATCGAAATTGCCTGTTTTATTGTTAATAAAACAAGTTTTATTCAGGTACTGGCTTAAAATAAATAATTGTTTTATTATTATTAATTATTTTATTATTATTTAATAGGTTTTTATATTTACAAAATCATTATGTTAACTGTATTCCTGAAATATAAATGCAGACCCCAAACATTATGATTTATTTAATATTTTTCATAAACTGATAAATTACATTGACCGCCATGTCCGTAGTAATAAGGAACTGTTTTACTCTTTTACTAGCAGTTTCACGCAGCTTCGCCTGCGTAACTTGGCTTCTACTGCACCGATTTTGATAAAACAAAGCCTATGTCACTCAGGGATAATATAGCATTCTAAAAGTGAAAGAATTTTTAAAATCATTCTAGTAGTTTCAGAGCCCAAACAAAAAAAAAAGTTCAAACAAACAAAATGGAACTGTGGCATACTAGTTTTAATTCCTTTCTTACCCGTTAACGAGGGTAGTTGTGTCCTATGGATACATAGTTCTGAGTACCCACTAAATGAGTTCATCGTAAAAAGAATTTAATAAAATTTAATTGGGAAAAGGAATTATAAATCGAGCTGTAGTAGGTACGTGAAATAGTTGGAGTCGGTTTTTGCAGTCCCACTATGCTTATTTATTTATTCCACCAAAAAAACTTAGCTTAAGGAAAGTGATTACTTAGTCCACGACGCAGATGCACTTTCAGGTATTCGCCTACTGTAAAGCTGCTAGTTGATTACAAGTATCAGCACGAAGTTGACAATGCAAAAAATTGTGTTAGAAACAACCCAATTAACATTTATGATGGGCCACAACTTTCGTTTTTCTCCATGTATTTTTATTTTAGCATATTTTTTTTTTATTTTTTATGATATTGGAAAGCAAACAAGTAGACGGATTTCCTGATAGTAAGAAATTCACGTCGCCTAGAGACACCAAAAGTGGTAATGGTGCGTTGCCAACGTGAGACCGGGATGTTAGGCCTTGAGCAAAAGTAAGTAACCGGCTACCTTACTCTCAACGGCAAGCATTGGACGTTATGACAACAGGAATATATAGCCAATCTGGGCGAATCACTGCGAAACTCTACCACCTACTAAATAAAAGTCCAGTTAGATAGATGCTACGATGTTAGCGACGGTAAGCCTATGCTCGACTTTTACGAGCTGCCTGGCAGGAAGGCAGATGGTCTATTCTGCAAAGGAGGCCGGACAAACACGGGGACAAGACACTTGCCCTGTGCTTGGGTTATATTTCTATAAATTAAAAAAGAAAAAAAAGAATGCTGTTAAAATTTAAATAAATGGTTCTAAATGTAAATTAAGGAAGAAACAAGTTGCGTATGCTAGCCCTACAGTTAATTCTAAGCTCTGCAGTCATATTTTTAGATTCGAAACCACGTAAATCTCCTTACTGTTGTAATAAATCGCTTCAAAGGATGTCACAATTCACGTTTTATACGTCTTTTATTTTTATTTGATATTTAGTATTGGAAGACAAACAAACATACAATGTAATGTTTGTTTGTCTTTGTCTATGATTATGTCTGTTGTACTAAAAATATGTAAATGTCATACAGATAACTGTCGAAGTCGACAAAACTTAACAAACTATCTTTTTAACCCACTTAAAATATTACTTTTACCTTGGACGTATGTGTATTTGTAAAAAACCATCATTATTTTGTTTGAAAAATATGATGAATTGCTAGGTTTGTCAAATTTTAAAATAGGGCATATATAATTATACGTCCTTAACAAAAAACTTTATGTTTTTATGTTTACAAAAGTAATATGAATTTCATGTCTTTTCTTTTTCATACATATTATTAAATTTCTGATAACCCTAAGTCACTTCCATTAAAACGATTTCGAAAGAAGGACTTACTGTTCAGAAAACAAAAATATTTTCATTCATAAAAGAATAAATATTAAATTATTTGTAATAATGATTAATTTAATTGTAGAAATCTCGGTTGACGATAAGTTTATTTCACCGTTTCTTCTCCAACCTGGCTAGGTTTGGAAACTGTGGTAGGAAAAGGCAGATTAAATTATGTCCTGGTGGCCGGGGAGTTTGTTTTGCCATTTCTTCTCCTGACTAGCTAGGTTTGGAAACGGTGGCAGTTTACGGTAATTAATATTAATCGTGTAATGAACAGAAAAAGAAATGTAGAATATTATATAGTAACTAACTGACCCAGCAAACTTCGTATCGCTTGACATTAATGATTCGATAGTAACGCAGTCTGTCGGATACAATGTGAAACATTCCAAAATCAACAACTACTTTTTATTAAAAAAATAATTAAAAACCATTTTCCAGGAGACCAAATTGTGAATCTAAACCATTCTCAAATTCCCTAGAACACATACAAAAAGTTTCATCGACATCGGTTCAGTCGTCTAGAAGGAATTCAGTGACATACACACCCACAGAAGAATTATATATATAAAGATTTAAAAAAAAATAAAAATGTTTTAAACATATTTGCATATTACAAGATAGTAAAATATGTTGGAATCTCTAAATAATTTTGTCACATCTTATTAAAACAGATATTTTACAAATAAATATTATTCATTTCTTTTCATTTTATTCTCCATTTCCACGTGAAATCATTGTTACTTCTATCGTCTAATGGTCCGGTGTTGACTATAGAAGATGCCGGGTCCGATTGCCTGGTCAGATAATTCAAAATGTGTTTTTTTTTCTAATTGATGCAACGTAGTCTAACAATGCATCTACCTGAATGGATAGGTTAGCTACCGATCATATTGTGCAATTCGGCTTACCGTGAGTATTCTGGTTGTGCATCTGCCTACCTCTTCAGAAAATACGCTTCTTACTTAAATACAGTATCTTCGCGCCCGTATCCCCGAAGTTGGAGACGGAGATGCAATTTGGGCATCCACAACTAGCTTGAAATACTAAGGTTCACAATGTGATCGGTGGCAAAATTATCGCCAACCGGTTTTGCAGCCCGCACCCGGAGTGTCACCAGGGACCACATTAAAATGTATCCAACACCGGACTACTTTACAGAGGTGAACAATACTTTCTATATAAATTTACACGAAACTTAAAGATAGCCTTAATATGTCAATAGTATTGGTTAAGTTGAACAAACTGACATGTTTACAATATAATTGTATTGCATTGTTACTTTTAATAACTGTATTTTCACAACCAATTTTATCATTTAAATGAAAAAGATATTACCTAGGAAAACTCAGTCATCCATCTCAGAAGCAAGGGCCACTTTTAAAGATAAAGTAGACATGAGTTACTTTTTTTTTTTAAATTTAAAGAGTTTGAAAAACTTTGACTTAAAATCGAAAACGCATTCTCAAAAGTACAGTAGAACTACGAAACACCAACTCCAAGACCACTTTGCTATTTGTTACTAATTTTTTGAAAGATCCTATTAATATTATAAATGCGAAAGTTTGTATGTATGGATGTTTGTTACTCTTTCACGCAAAAACTACAAAGCCGATTACGATGAAATTTGGTATGTAGGTAGCTGAAGACCCAGAATAACATATAGGCTACTTTTTATCCCGGAGTTCCCGCGGGATTGGGGCTTACGCGGATGAAACCGCGGGGCGCAGCTAGTAGCTAATAATTCCGGAGTGGTCTTATATAAATTTTATCGACATCCCACTACTACTACTGTATACTTATAAATGTTCGGCATTTTCAATTATCACGATGATCGCTAAAACGAGTTTGAGTATAACTTATACACCCTTGAAAGATCATGATAAAGCTAATAACTAACCACCTCGATATCGTGACCTACCTTTAAAAACCATTAAAATAGGTTCAAACATTAAAAATTAAGTCGAATTAAGAACCTCCTCATTTTTAGAGTCGGTTAAAAAGGATAGCATTTACAAATAAAAGAATTAAATGCGAATCGGACTGAGCCTTCAAATTATGGATTTTCGGTACAGTGATCTTAAAAAATTCAATGTTTTTTTAAATTCTCATCTATAGAACAAAAAAATATATTGAATCTCTAAAGAGGGAACTTCAAAGATCCTAATGATTGTTTTGTCATAATTCCCTCCGTATTTATTTATCTTTTATTATGAAAATAAAGGCTATTATTATTATTATTATTATGAAAAAGTTTACAATATACATCTATCTACCAAGTTTTAGCTATGTAAACACTAATACCTAATTTTGCAACAAAAAGGATATGAAATACAAATGTACGGACGGACAGACGGAAATGCCAATATCATTCAACGCCATTTGGCTAAGTAACACTAAAACGAAAAAACGTTCCGAGAATAGGTAGTTATGGAGCTGGAGCACTCTTGCATTACGCTTCGCTCGTCTATGTAAAGCATAAGCATTTGCTCAAATTTATCCATAATTTGATACCCACTATGCTTTTAAAAGAATAATTATCGCAATGTCTATGTTTGTCTGTCTTATTTTCTTCCTGTCAAAACAAGAACACAAACATGTCTGTATAAAACATTCTTGGAAGGAGACTAAACGAAATCCCAGAAAAAGGTGTGTGTGCGATTCACACACAATAGTTTCACTTAAACTTCAGAAAATCGACAAAAGAATGAGATGAATATATACAATCCTACGCATTATTGTATATGTGTCTTTTACCTGTCGTTTTTCGGTTGCATCCGGTTTCAAATCACAACGATTCTAAAGAAGTTTCACTTCAATAATTTACTAATTTGTCTCAGCAGTCCCGACATCATAAACTTCGACGTTAACGATAGCATATTCACATGTGGCTAATACTACAAACGGTTTCAAATTACAACGATTCTAAAGAAGTTTCACTTCAATAATTTACTAATTTGTCTCAGCAGTCCCGACATCATAAACTTTGACGTTAACGATAGCATATACACATGTGGCTAATAATAATATGGCCAACCAATTTCGTAAGCACCTTCACAATAGTGGACATATAACTATCATGTTATACTCTTATTACAAAAACATTATTCGTACATCTATTTGCATATTTTTGTCGTGTGGTCGGGATATAAAGCCTAATCTACAAGTCTACCAATAAATGTCTTTGGCCACATAAACCTTGTTCACCTTGATAGTGTGAGACAAAAGAAATGAAGGATTCTGTAATGTAATAAATAATACATGCGCCTTGCTTGACGTCACAATGTCGACTTCCAATTTTGTGATAACTAGATCATAGTCTTCAATATAAATTATACAAATCAATGAATTGTCGGGGAACGGTTAATTAAATTGTTGATGAATTAAACCTTCATCCTATCCTACTACTTTACTATTACAATTGCAAAAGTTTGTATGTTTGTTTGTTACTCCTTCACTCAAAAACTGTATAACCAATTTTCATGAAATTTGGAACACAGATAGAGAGTAACTGGGATTAATACATAAGATAGTTTTTATCCTGAAAAAATGATCTTATGGGACCATTAACCACGCTGGCAAGATAATTTACGAGAACTCCAAACATAACTTTGTTATTTATACAAATTTTGTGGGAAATTAAGTACTTTTTGGTGGTGAAAAATAATAGAGTTATAATTGGACATCTAGTCAACTCTGAAAATAAGGTACATTAGTACTATTTAAATCATTTGCTTCGGCTATATTCGTCAAGCTTTGGAAATCCGAATGTATTATAAAGATATCTATACATAGTTGTTACATAATTAATCTTGTCCCTTAAATCTAGATTAGGTTAGCCAATTTAAAAATAAAAGTATAAAGTGTGAAAAGTGTAAAGCCGAAGCGCATAATTGTAATAGTAGTACCATATACATATAAGTGTCTTTGGACAAATTTCACAAATTAAATCTAAGCAAATTATTATTTGCTCATTCATGTTCATGGTTGTTAGCCTGATACCTATAAATGTTAAAATCGTAATGTTCATCACACAAAACATATTTGCCCCGTCGAGAATCGAACCAGAGTTGAGGCTCAGAGGTGACAGGTGTATATAATGTATATGTTATTATACCTACGCTAATCCCTCGACCAACGAGGCTTATATTCGGTATATCCCTAATGTTCGAGTTTGACTCGCCTTCCTTGCCAGGCAGCTCGTAAAATGCGAGCATAGGCTTACCGTCACTAACACCGTGACTTCTGATTAGGTGGTAGAGTTTCGCAGCGACTCGCCCGGATAGGTACCACCGCCTTACCCATTCCTGCCGCTATAACGACATGACGGGTGTAAGGTAGCCGGTAAATTTACTTTTGCTCGAGGTATAATAGGTATCCGGGTCGGGCCTCAGCTTGGCAACGCACCATTACCACCTTCGGTGTCTCTAGGAGGCGTGACTTTCTTACAATCAGGAAATCCGTCTGCTTGTTTGCCTTCCTATATCATAAAAAAACGTGACTTCATTTTTTTATCAAGTCGAATAAACATAACAGCCGCATCACAAAAATCTCTTGACTTGTGTATTCTTCAAATACATTTTATTGTTCCTCTCTTTCTATATGTAGATAAAAAGTGTTAAAGTAAAAACTACTCTATAGTATGCAGCTAGAGTTCAGAAATCCTATCTCCTTCCTTTCGACGCTCTGTGTGATAATATTAAGTTTAAAACAAAAAAAAATCTCTTGTCTTGTGTATACTTCAAATACATTTTCTTGTTCCTCTCTTTCTATATATAGATAAGATTTGCTAACGTAAAAACTACTCTATTGTATGCAGCTAGAGTTTAGAAATCCCATCTTCCTTTCGACGCTCTGTGTGATATCAAGTTAAAAAAAAAAAATAATGTCACAGGTCATGTTGTAAGATAACAGATACACTGTTTCGACCTGTCACTTATAAAACAGTCTAAGAAGAAAACACAATCAATACAATCACATTAATTGTCGTGTGTATTTTGATATTTCAAAAATCATGTGATGGAGAAGCATAACATGAAAACAAAAATGTGGCTGATCAAGGAAATTCACAGAAGGAGATTTTATATTTGAAGAGTAATAGTGTAACTAGTGACAGAGTAAAAGTAGGCTCCAAGTAAAATTACAAGTTTTCTTCCTGGTGGCTGTCCTTCAGGATATAAAAGAGACCATGATCGGTGTTATTTATTATTAATAAATCATACAAACGAGAATTATACAGAAAACGCAATATAACACTAGTTATTTTTTTATTACGTTTTCAGTATAATTCTTGTTTACTATTATTCTTATTTTTCACTCTCCTTGAAAACCCCTTAATTTTTTATGTGGGACTATTAGATACAAAAGATAATATTAATTGTGACTCAATAACAAACTAAGTAAAAAATAATAGAATTAAGAAAATAAAAGGAAAGGAATTTTTTATATATGATTAATAGCGTAGAAAAGTGAGTTTAATCTAACTTTAAACAAGAACAAGACAATGGATAACAGTGACGTCACATCAGCAGGAAAATATAAAAAAGCAGAGGATACTTATCACATTACGAAGAAAAAACGGGACTACATTATAAATTGGCAAACTGCACTTTAATTAGTTATAATCAGATATACCAATGTAAGAGATCAGTTATTAATTTTTTTTAATCATTTAATTTTTAATTTTTAATCATCTAATCGAAATTTTTCTGAAGCCTTGGTCTGTCACGATATAGATCAAAAACCAAGTGTTAATGCAGTATACGAATATTAATAATTTTAGAATAAGGATTTGGTAATGCTGCAATAAACATTTAAATCAAAACGTGTATCTTGCATGTTTTTCGACGAAACCAAAAAACGGATCGACATAATTTTTAATATGGAAGTAATTCAATGGTTGGCCGCTAGAGAGTAATCTACACCTGACTACTTGTAATATGTGTATAAAAACCTACGCTTTTTGTGCGATACAAGTCCCATACATAGAATTTTATGATATGTGTTTTTTAGGATCGTTTTTTTTTCTGTAGCCTCTGATCTTGACATAATTTATTTTGAATAAAACGGTAGTACTTGAGTATATCTTGATTTATTTTCATGGTAGTATTACGTAACGCCTCTCTACCTGGCAGCTCGTGAGAGACGAGCATAGATTTAATATGCAATTGCCAACAAGACCACTGGTGGTAGAATACAGTACAGCATTTATACTTGTTATCGTCGGCACTTGGAATTCCGTTGTATATACACTTTTTTGAGGTAAACGCTTGTACTTATCCACTATACACTTTATTTAATACTTTTCGTTACTATAGCCAACCGGTTTCACTTATAACTTCACTTGTAACGTCCAACCAAATAAGTACTGAACGTTAAATTAAAACATTATTTTTATTATTTTTTTACCTTTAGTTTTCAAGCCCTGATGATGCTGTAAAAGTGAAACCAGTTGGCTATAGAATAACAAAAAGTATTAAGTAAAGCGTATCGTGGATAAGAACAAGTGTTTACTACAAAAAAGTGTGAGTGCAGTACAACAACTTGCCCAGGTATGCTTCAACCTCCTTATGTAATCCTGCCATCATGACACTGTCATGTGCCCGTCCGGAGTGTAGGATAGCCAGTAAACTTACACGATTGGTCTAACATCCTGGTGACAAGAAAGTGACCTATAACATCTGTGGTGTCTATAAGTAACGGTTGTATCTTATCATCAGAATAACCGTGAAATTGTTCGCTATCTTCGCAAACTGTGACAGCCCGATGCTTTACAGCAATTTATTCGACTTGATAAAAGAATTATTATTTAACTGATATAATAAATCCTTAATATTTGGCACCGAAGTAGCTAATAGTTTTGCAATAATTTGTCTGAAATTCACCGCTTTACCATTTCACCATGTAGTATCTTGCTACTACAATGTAAGTTTTTATACTGATGTGTTCTGGATAATTATGAAGGTTATCGTGCAATATCCCAGCCTTATAGCCTTATAACTTATCTTCAGCTTTGTTAGTCTCTTTGTTCTTAATCGCCTCTGTGGTCTAGCGGTCCGGCGTCAGACTTTACTTCTTGAGGTCCCGGGTTCGAGCCCCGGGTCGGGCAACAAAAAAATTGGAAATTGTGCATCTTCAATTTTCGAATAAAATGACGTTGCCCGGGATTGGATATGTGCCCGGTTGGCGATAGGCTTGCTGCCTATCACATTGTGGTCGTTGGCTAGTCGTGGGTGCCCTGGTTGTGCCTTGCCTACCTCTTCGGGGATATGGGCGTGAAGATACTTTTTTTTAGGTTGGGATCACATCGTTTTGGTCTGTTGTAAGTGACCTTTGTAACTTACCGCCAAGGCACCTGTCTGTTTCACTCCATGTCCTCCAATAAATCCGATTGATCTGATCGTGGAATGTCAACTTTGGTCTCCCCGGGTACCTACATTCATTGTACCATTGTGTATCTGCTTTATCAATCTTTCACCTGTCATTCTTTTCACATGACCGAACCAGCGAAAAAAAAACATTGATATTAGAAAATCAAGTTTTCATTTCTATTTCCGTGTTTTAATTTCTATCATACCTACTTTTCCGTTGCTTTCCGTGTTCATATTTTTAAATGAAGAAACATGTAAAAAAATAATTTTGCTTTGTCAAGTTTTTGAAGAACCAAGAGCGACGATGACACATCTCACATACCTCCATATGTATTTGTTTCACGCAGGTGAATCAACGGACAATAGCTAGTATTAATTCAGATTTGCTTATATAAGCGAGTTATAGTAAAAGTTTTTTTCATTTTTTCTCTATTTAATTAATCTGATAAACTTTAAGACTGTCTTATAAAGCTAGCTAGTGCAGTGAGATAGATTTGTTGTCTGGCGGGTATCGTAACCAGTTTATGTGACAACTCGCAGTTTCAGTAACTTGGCTTCTACTGCACCGATTTTGATGAAATAAAACCTATGTCACTCAGCGATAATGTAGTATTCTAAGAATGAAAGAATTTTTGAAATCGGTTCAGTAGTTTCGGAGCCTATTCATTTCAAATAAACAAACATTTCCTCTTTATAATATAAGTATAGATACGCTCATGCTCACAAATGAACATGCAAAAAACAATAGCTTTTTTTATTGTAAATTATCAGGGACTTTTACCCTGCAGGGCATGTCAGTCTAAACAATAACTTAATATGGTTTTTCACCTCCTCAGTTGCCATCTAACTTCGACTGCCTAGTTATGTGTATAAATATTTTTTTATGCACGCCAGTTTCACGAAATCCGGCACACTTTTACCGTCTTATTACTACAGGCTGTAAAGTGCTCCTACGTTCAACCTGGTATTATATTACAATATTATGATACAGATTATAATATCAACTTAATTTTACTCCTTTGAATTTGAAGCACTCACCACAGAGAACACCAAATCGCACTCGACGTACGTTTCACCTCGACACCGAGGCATCCTCAGGAAATCGACTGTACCGTACAAACTCTCTCTTGTGGCGTCGTTTGTACGGTACAGTCGATTTCCTGAGGATGCCTCGGTGTCGACAAAGTTGGCGAGGGACGTGACAAGTGTTTTTGTTTCCCGTGTTCGGACTCTATTTGTGATCTGGTCGCGGTGGTGGGAGGTGGGAACTTTAGGTAGGGTTGTCACATGTGAAGAACGTGATAATCTGGATTGTTTCCCGAGCACTTCCTATATTCGCGTTCTGGTCGCGGAGGTGGGTGGTGGGAACCTCAGTTAGGCTTGTCACACTCTGTGTTGTTTGGAGGATTATTTACCACAACAGTTACACTGCTTACGCGGAATTACCAAATTAAAGGCTTATTTTACATCTATGTCAGAAAGATCATGAAAGTAGGATAAATGTGGTCGAAATGAGAACACTACGGAAAACCTGTGATGTAACGCTCGCTGACCGTTTTCGTAACAGTGAGATCCGAGAAAGAGTTTGATTGAAAGAAAGTGTTGGTGTTAAAATGCGAAAGGGCATGCTCCGCTGGTTCGGTAATGTGGAAAGAATGACGGATAAAAGATTGACAAAGCAGATATACAATGCGAATGTGGATGGATGTAGGTACCCGGGGAGACCAAGGTTGACATTTCACGGTCAGATCAATCGGATATTATCCGAGGGTGGTGTCAAGAGTCTCCGAAACCGGCGTATTTGTATGATAAGTATAATGAATGTGAAGGAAGCAAGACAGGTTTGTCAGGATCGTGAGGTCTGGCACTCGATACTCTCTGCCTACCCCGTAAGGGACTTGGCGTGAAGATATGTATGTATGTATGTATCGATGTATGAATCTAAACCTATCATAAAGCAAAAAGCCTAACAAATAGGTACTACAAACCATAGACAAATCCTACTAATATTATAAATGCGAAAGTTTGTAAGGATGTGTGTATATTTGTTACTCTTTAATCCAAAAAGTACTGAATGGATTTTTATGATATTAGAAAACCATAATAAGTTAAAATTTATAGGGTTTTTTTCATAATTTGGTGATAATATAGCGATAACTGACAAGTAAACGCCAACCAAGTCGCGGGTAACAGCTAGTTAGTTGTAAATACTTGACAATTTGACAGTTACATTTAATTTTACTATGTTATTGTAAGTTGTTACTTTATTTTCCATTTCGTTCGACAACATATTTCCACTTTTCAACAAGCTGGTTAATTTTGTACTTTACATGTTATATACTAGATAATATGTAAGAATATCAGAAAACTTTTACAGTGTATAATTGCAGTAAAATGGAGCTGCAATATATAAAGCTATAATGAGAATCCCTAGTTTATAATAAAACGTTTTTAATGTGTTCTGCGGGGTTATTCAGTATCGTTTCAGTGATGATCACTGGGTAAAGTGTACATCAAATAGCTGTCAAATGACGTGTTTTAATTTTGCTATATCCAGTAATAACAGAAATGCAATAAAGATAGCCTCCCTAAAATAAGTACCAACTAAGTATTTTTTTCATTTTCTGAAATTGTCAATAACTTTTAATTTGTGATTTTGAAGTTATACTTCTTTTGGCGCGTTAGGAAAAAATGATGAGGGTAAATTTTTACAATGCGCGCGCACACCGTCACGAAAAACCGACATGATGAAGTTAGCTATAGATAACATTTTAGTTTTTCAAAAAAGGTACCAACAAAGTAAAAGTAAGGACATCTACGTATGTTTGCGTGAGAACTGACAACTGTATTCACAATATTTCTTTATTTCTATGGTTAGTGTCAGTTTGTCTACAAATGTAAAATAAGGCAAAAGATAAAATTTTTAAAAAGATTTTTATCTTATTACGCCGAAGAAGTACAACTTCTAACGCGTGTACATAACACGCGTGTACATAACAATGTGTGTACACACACAATTTTTTTTAAAATCGATATTTTTATATCAAGTGTTTGCAAAATTGTTATAACAATAATCATTACTTCAGTTGTAAACGGGCTTTAGAACTTCTTAAGTCCGAATCTGTCGACCTCCTTTCATAGCAGTAGTATGAATGACAAAGTTATATGTTTTTGCAGTTTTTAAAAATGTGTACGCTGTCTCTCAAAACCTGATTATATCTCTTTTAAACCATTTTTTCGTGTAAAATTCTCATTAACATCTAAAAGATGATGAAAGATACTTAAAACGCAAATAATTTTTTAAGATTTTGGTACTTAGAGGATGGGCGGACATTTTACTACTTCTGAAGTAGAAATTTTAAGCGATAGATTTTGAGTTATAGTAATCTTAGAAACTTAAATGTATATACTTTTATCTATATATACCTCTTACTATTAGTAATAATATTTAGTAGTAGTAGTAGTAGTATCTTTACGCCCATATCCCCGAAAAAGTAGGCAGTGGCACAACCAGGGTATACTTTTCTTGACTAATATGTTGCCAACCTTGCGGTTTTTACAACTTAACTGGGCTTTGTAGACCGAGCAGATTGCTCAGCACGAGGCATTTTATAAAGATGGTTTTGGACGGTTCCCTATAACGCCAGCAACAAGGGCTGTCTCCCGGGAGACCGTACCTCGACTTGGTGCTGCGTTCTGGTTACTGGGTGGACTTGATGGAGGAATAGTGGCAACTCGTCGGTCGAATAAGGCGCCGGACGCAAGAGAGGTCTTCGTCGCCGAGACCGGCGGCGACATTGTAGTGCACTGTCCTGTGAGTTAGTGTTGCTTGGATCGGGAGGGAAG
>NJDD01000032.1:23006-49028 GCA_002245505.1 Calephelis nemesis
CGACTAGTCGAAGAGAGGTACTAAGTCCCACATAGTGATAGGTGGCAAGCCTATCGCCAGTCGGGCACGTATCCAATCCCGGGAAACGTTATTTTTATTATAAAATTTAAAATACACATTTTCTAGTTTTTGTTGCCCGACCCGGGGATCGAACCCGGGACCTAAAGAAATCAAGTGTTTTAGTCCTGTTCCTATTTTTTTTTATTTATTATAAACGCCTCTGTGGTCTAGCATTTCAGTTGTTGGACTTGACTACTTGAGGTCCCGGGTTCGAATCCCGGGTCGGGCAACGAAAACAAAATTGAATTTTCCCGATTACCTAATTTAAAAAAAAACGTTGCTTGGGTTTGGAAATGTGCCCGGTTGGCGATAGGATTACCACCTATCACATTGTGGGACTTAGTGTCTTCGGCTTGTCGTGGGTGCCCTGGTTGTGCCGCTACCTACCTCTTCGGGGATATGGGCGTGAAGATACTTTTTTTCTATTTTTTTTTTATTATAATATCTTAAATTGGTACACAGAACATGTCTATCTACCAAGTTATAACTGTGTAGTTCGTCGGTCAGTTATAAAATGACAGTGACATACGGACGATATAAAAATATAATTTTTTACGCTATTCCTCTACAGTGCCCTAAAAGGAGAAATCACTCCGAGAAAAGGTAGTTAGGGAGTGCTCTTGCGCATGTTATCAGCTCTCATGTTCATCATGAAAGAAACATACCTAGAAGAAGATTAAACAAAATCCCAGTAAGATATATTAATATCTTAATCATTATGATTTACAATATTGTTTCTGTAGCCCCAACCTCATAAACTTCGACGTTAACGATAGCGTACTCACATGTGGCTAATATTATAGCCAACCATCTTCGTAAACACCTTCACAATTGCGGACACGTAAGTGTATTATTATAGTCTTAGGCTGCGTTCAGACGACACGCGCACTCTTAGCGCACGCCACGCTTGCCATCACCCGCGTCGAAAACGCTTTGATTTTTTTTCGACATAATTTGAGACCTATTGTCACACCAATATTCTCAAATTGCATTAACCAAATCAATCCGCCCACGCCACTCGCCCGCCGAGTGCCCAAGGGCAAGCAATACGATACTCAAATATTATTTTTATATATAAATTAAAGAAAGAAAAAAGTAAAGAAAAAGCACTGGACTGATATTGAAACATTTTTTCATTATTTAAAAATTGGTTTACAGGTTCGTTGTTTAAAATTAATTTGTTTTGTGTCAAAAAACAGGGAATTAGCTTACGGCTTGACAGGTGGTGAGAGACAAACGTCATGATGATGTAATACACAGTATGGTAACTCCGGTCTGTTTTTAAATTATACCTAAAGCCGTGCAATACGTCAACACGTGTAAAGGCTACGTGCCTTCAATATTATTTTATAACTATATATACCTATTATATTATATACAATATGTTATAACTACATCTACCTATTATAGGAAGAATTAGTCATAATATTGAAAGCACGTAGCCCTTACGCGTGTTGACGTATTACACGGCCTAAGATTGGAGTTTCTTTCTAATTTTGTACATACATACAAACATATATACATATATATCTTCACACCAAAACCCTTACAGAGTAGGCAGAGAGTATCGAGTGCCAAACCTTACGATCCTGACAAACCTGTCTGGCTTCCTTCACATTCATTGCAGAGTTTTCACATGTGAAGAACTTTTTCTTTATAAGTGTTCTGGTCGCGGAGGTGGGCGGTGAGAACGTCAGTTAGGCTTGTCACATTCTGTGTCATTTGGAGGATTACTTGCCATAACAGTTACACTGCTTAACGCGGAATTAGCAAAATAAAGGCAATATTATCGTGTAAAGTATTCACTTTTTTACATCTGTCAAAGACTTAATTTTTGTGTTAGTAGGTGGTTATTTATTAAATTATATGGCATCATTAAAATATTATATCTCTCGTCTCTTCTCTCTCCCTCATTATATTAACATAATAAGAACTTTCCTTCTTTTTTAAGGTAATGGAATAGGAAAACAAGGGGCGTACGGCTTACCGAAGCAAAGAAACAATATTGGCAACATAAATATTATAATAACATTGATGTCAAATGACCAATAGTCGGGCTATTAGGTCTAACATGCAAGCCTAGATAAGAAATTCCCGCCGCCTAGAGACACCAAAGGTGGTAATGGTGCGTTGCCAACCAGAGGCCGGGATGTTAGGCCTCGAGCAAAAGTAAGTTAACGAACCGGAACACGTCATGACGTTATGGCGGCAGGAATAGGTAAGGCGGTGGTACCAATCCGGGTGAGTCGCTGCGAAACTCTACCACCTAGTCAGATGTCACGGTGTTAGTGACGGAAAGCCTATGCTCGCCTTTTACGAGCTGCCTGGCACAGGAAGGCAGATGGTCTATTCTACAAAGGAGCCCGGACCAACACGGGGAAAATCGGGGGAATTCCTGTGGTCTTGTTTGTTTATCTGTTAAATCTATGAACGTTTCATACAAAAAAAATGCTGAAAAAAAAACCTTATTAAAAAGAGAGCGCTTTGTTCTCGTTTCTCAATTAAACTAACACAAACAACTCTTTAAAGTAATTAAATCATGGGAAGTGGTTACAAAAGTCTTTTTGTTAACGGATGTCGCCGTCCCTTTTCTCGTTCAACCATAAAACCTGTTTAAGGGACATCGATACCATTTTCGAAGTTTCACCTCTGAAATACTTAAGTTTACTTTTTTCGTAGTGTAAATTGCAATTAATTTTTTAAAGCCATTGCAAATTACTATCAAGCAACTCACAAACCCTACTTCCTTCTAATGTTATAAAAGCAAAAGTTAATGTGTTTGTTTGTTTTTTACTTCTTCAAAAACTGTTGAACCGATTTTCATGAAATTTGGCTCAAACATAGTAACTTGGATTAACACATAGGATAGTTTTTATTATGAAAAAATGTTCCAACAACCATGCGTGCAACGCCGCGGTCAACAGCTAGTATCAGAAAAGCAATAACAAGTAAGTTACATATGTTTACAAACCTAATCTCCTATACTTCAATAATAATACAGTAATTCCTTGCAAATTTTCCATTAGTCTGGGAAAATTAAGGAATTGAGACCAAATAATTCCAATTTTGAAAGTTGGTACAGTTAATCCTTAAGATTACTAGATGGATATACTAAACGTTCTCGAGGGTGGGACATGAATCGAGGCCGGGGAAGATTGGGAAAGGTCTACTTTTCAATTTTTTTGCTGGTGATTCGAAAACTACGTATGATATCTGTGTAGATACTTCTACATTAATTATGTACATTAAATTTTCTATAAATAATGTCTAAACATTTTTACTATACCAACAACACTTTAATAGATACAGATTGTTAAAGGTGACAAAAATGAGCAATCATATTGTTTTATTCACAAATTTTTATTCTGAAAAATTGTATTCCTCTTCTTTACCATTAGTAGGTACAAGCTCCAAGGCAGCAGTTACAGATAAGTCTACACTTTATGTCCGCTTTTCGGCACCAGCATTTTCTAGAACAACTCCTTTACATCGGCAATTATTTTAGAATATTCATCTAGAAACCTTGAATAATAATTGTACTTAGTTTCAAAACTACAGGAATTATTTGGTCTGATGGAATGTTTAGAAACTATTTTTTTAAACTTTCTTGCGACTTTATTACTTGTTTATTATCGCCTGTCCTCTGACTTGATTACGCGTTTAACTATCACTCTTATTCGAACGTATCAGTGCGCCCATCGAACAATTTAAAGTACTTATCTGCCTTGTACCACTTTCTAACTGTACTTTCAAACTAATCCAATTAAGAAAAAAGCTGGAACAAGCTACTTAACAACCAAGATTTCTTCAAAATATCACAAATATTAATGCTTCGGTCTGAGGGTTATGGTGCCCATCACCTCTAAGATTAGTAGAAACCAAAAACACCATGAGTGTATATTGGATTAGATTTCTCTATGCCTCACCTATTTTCGTGGTGTTTTATTTTCTCATTTCTATTTCAAGGTTAGCCGACAACACATATCATTTCCATCTACAGGATTTTTTCTTCCATATCTATCTACCATAATATCTTCAAGCCTATACCAACAATACGTACGCAGAGATACAACAAGAGCATGTATGAGTTACGACTAGCCGATGACACTAAGTTCCACAATGTATCTTGAAATGACAAGTCTATCGCCAACCGGGCCTTTCCACCTTTCCAATCCCGGGCAACGTTAATTTTATTAAAAATTGGAAAAACACAATTTCTTTTTATTGCCCGATCCGGTGGTTGAACTCGGGACCTCATGAAGTCAATTCCTACAGCGGGTTGCTAGGCCACAGAGGCGAATCCCTTCGATAAAATAGAATAAGGTAATTACGACTAAGGCAGCCCAGTTCTTAAGATAAAATTACTACCTACGGAACATGGCAACATTTAAACACTTTCAAACTTTAATAAATTATTAAATATTGAAAATGGCCCATCTTGAGAAATGAGTCATCTTAAAGACTGAGCCAACTTAAGAACTGGGCCATCTTAAGAACGGGGCCTTCTTGGGCGCAAGTGCCTTATTATAAAATAATGAAAAATATGATGCCATTTAACGTCATCAATCATTTACATCCACGCACAATATACGAAATTAGCTTGACTTTAACGTGAACTTTTGACGCGAAAATCTCAAGTTGCCCGTGTTTAAAGTGCCTTGAAAGGTCACCGAGCTTATTAAAATAACACAAGACACCTTACATCTTTTTATAATAATATCATCACATCCCTAGAGCCAATTGTGGTTAGAGGGTATGCATTATTGGAGTTTACTCCTTAAGAAACGATTTGAGTTACAAGTCCCGGTACGGAAATTTTATGAGGAGTAAAATCAAATGCAGCACGAAAAGTTGAGGCGTTACATAGAAAGAGACAAACATATATATCTGTAGGATTGAACGTGTAAAAGAATGAGATGGAATATATTACACAGCGTATCTCATTCTCGGGATCTCCTCCTGCGCGATACTTCGTAGACTCCGTGCAGGAGGAGTCGCTATCTATCAAAATACTGACTATTTGGATCACACTTCTAATGTCGATGATACTAATTTAAGAAGAATTAACATAACTAAATCTGCAGTAGGAGACATGTGTGCTGCAAGATACATTTCGTAAGGAGTAAACTCCAATCGTGCGTCGTAGCTGACACACACACACACTTTTTCTCAGTCTTAGTTTAATATCATCGCGTAATGTTTGGTTTCAAAAGTGTTAAGATTATGAAGTAAAAACTTCTTTAGCGGCGTTGTGCACTTTTTTTGGAATGGGTAAACACTTCTAAACTCGGGTCAGGACACGTGACCTGATTGATAATAGCACAACTTTTTTTTATGTAATAGGAAGGCAAACAAGCAGACGGATTTCCTGATGGTAAGATATTCAGGCCGCCTAGAGACACCAAAGAGGAGGTGGCAGGAATATTTTAAGGCGGTGTTACCAATCCGCACGAGTCGCTGCGAAACTCTACCACCTAGTCAGATGTCATGATGTTAGTGAAGATAAGCCTATGCTCGCCTCTTACGAGCTGCCTGGCAAGAAAGGCAGATGGTCTATTCTGCAAAGGAGCCCGGACCAAAATTTTTTGGAATGGTTAGGTTTTTTCCCTAACAATTCCAAAATATCAAAAATACACAACGTTAACATTGAAGTTTTCACTTCTGCCGGCACTCCCGGAGTGCAACCCATTTTTTAAAAAAACTATTAGCTTGCACTTGGTGCACAGTCTAACTTTTTGTAACAGAATTTGACTCGTGCGAACCTTACATCTTTTTATAAAAATATCACGACATCCCTAAGAGCTAACTGGGGTTAGAGGGTTACAAGCATTGTGTCAATCCCTACTAAAATTACAAATGCAAAATTAACTCTGTCTGTCTGTCTGTTACGCTTTCACGCCTGAACCAGTGAACCAATTTTGATGAAATTTGGTACAGATATAGAATGGACCCTGAGGAACAACGTAGGCTACTTTAAAATTTTAATGGGTAGCGTTGGAGAGTTAAATATGAAATAAATAGACTACGCCGCGGATAGCAGCTAGTTTAATATATTTCCAAAATTTCGTAAAGACATTTGATTTGAAAACTGTTTAGATTATTTAGAAACTTTAAATTTGGACAATGCCAACTCTTTAACTAATGGCTATTTCTGCTGAAAAATGTATCTTCATGCTCGTACACTGAAGAAGTAGACAGAGGTACAACCACGATTAGCCGAAGGTCCCACAATGTGATAGGTTGCAAACTTATCGCCAACCTAACACTCCCAATCCTTATCTACTCCAGGAATCGAACTCAGGACCTGATGGAAATTGTCAAGTCTATTTTTGGCAAATCATTTTGTTTCGAAATTAAAATCCTAAAAATTAGATGAAGCCGCGGAAAACAGCTAGTCTATACTAATATTATGAAAGGAAATGTTTGATTATTTTTGTTTGAAATGAATTGGCTCCGAAACTACTGGACCGATTTCAAAAATTCTTTCACCCTTATAATGCTACATTATCAATGACTGACATAGACTTTGTTTCATCTAAATCGGTGCAGTTACGCAGGCAAAGTTGCGTAAAACTGTTGGTAATAAATAATCCGATTACGAGGCTTATCCCAAAGTTAACCATCGCTAATTAACAAATGAAGTTCCTTCTCTAAACCACGCCAGTTCGTTAGTCAGTTTGTGTTAAATCACACAAGGATTTTATGGCAAAAAATATCTTATGCTTTGTTTAAAATTTTATTGTTTTACTAGCTGACCCGGCAGACGTTTTACTGCTATACTTTTAACGCGATTTTAGTAAAAAAAAATTAGGGTGAGTCACCATATCACTTAGGGATATGAAAATAGATGTTGGCCGATTCTCAGACCTACTCAATATGTTCACGAAATTTCATGAGAATCGGTCAAGCCGTTTTGGAGGAGTACGGGAACATTGTGACACGAGACTTTCATATATAAGATATCCAATACTGGCCGCCCGCCCCGGCTTTGCACGGTTATGAAATATACATATAAACCTCTTCTTCAAGCACTTTATTAAATAAAAAACACTTCGAAATCTATACAAAGGGACATAGGGATAGAGGAAGCGGGTTTGTTTTATACTATGTACTGAAGACAGCGAATAGGCACACGTCTCTTCTAATGCTAAGGGACAACCGTGGTCCATAAACACTATAGATGTTATGGGTGCGTCGCTTCCTTGAGCTCATGGTGTTTGACATTATGTGCAAGTCTACCAGCAAGTATCTGTTTTATGTGATAGGATTTCGAACAAGTACACTTCTCTGATCTCTCCTCATGGTGAGAGATAGCTATGGTTTAGAGACACCGTGAATGTTTAGTACCGGCTACCTTACCCTCCGTACCGGAACGTAATACTGTTATTATGGCGGCAGGAATAAGCGGTGAAACCCTACACGAACAAGTGGCAGCACGGCATTCTACCACCAGTGATCTTTGCTCACCTCTTACGAGTTTCCTGGTAGGTAGGCAGATAGACTAATCTACACATAAAGATTGGACCAGTACATACCAGTACCATCTATGAATCTTCAAATCTATAACAAATTCATGAAAAGTAAAAGCGAAACCGCATGGCTAATTTTGAAAACTTTAATTCCCGGTTCCTATAATCAACGAAGCTTTATCCGTGGTTAACCTTTCGTCGTTTGCTCAAAAGTAACGGATCGTTAAATTATTTTTTTTAAATATTCTGAGTTAACTGTCAAAAACGAACAACGGTTATTAACAGTCTTACTAATCGTACGAAATAGGTACTACCTTCCATAATCAAAACGACTCGTTTCTTAATTTTAGTTTTATTAAAAATTTCAATGTTACATTTGAACTTGCACTATGCAAGTTTATTCTTACATTTACATTAGAAAGTACAAAATCCACTGTACTACCTTCTAAACTAATAAAAAAAATTGTGTTTAGATTAATATTCATACGTTTTGGAAATTTATGCGTTAGTTACCAGTAACCCTGTATACATACATATCTTCACGCCAAGTCCCTTACGGGGTAGGCAGAGAGTATCGAATGCCAAACCTCACGATCCTGACAAACCTGTCTTGCTTCCTTTACATTCATTACCCTTTTCATACAAACACACCGGTTTCGGAGACTCTTGACACCACCCTCGGATAATATCCGATTGATCTGATCGTGAAATGTCAGCCTTGGTCTCCCCGGGTACCTACATCCATCCACATTCGTTTGTATATTTTATTCATTTTTTTTATTTTATTCGTATTGTATAGTATATTGCTTTGTCAATCTTTCATCTGTCATTCTTTCCACATGCCCGAAACCTGTATATAACTATATAACCCTGTATAGCTATATATTTTGTATTGCTTGACATTTACGGCTACTACATTATATTTGATGCTCCAATAATAGCACATTTTGCCAGATCCAATGTAAAATATCCCAAAATCAACGACTACTTAGAAATAAAAATAATAATTAAAAAATATTTTCCAGTGGACCAAATTGTGAGTCTGAACCATTCTCAAATCCACTTGAACACACACAAATATTTAATCAAAATTGCTGCAGTCCTTTAGGAGGAGTTCAGTGACATACACACGCACACAATAATTATTTAAAGACTAGCTGATTCAGCGAACTTCGTATCGCTTGGCATTAACAGTTACTTACAGTTTTTATAAGTTAAAACATTATTTTTTCCCAAATTATAATCGTCCAATTTTCCTAGTTTTTCTTTTCATAAGAACCTTCTTCTGACAAAAACTGAACTAATAAATATATCTCCTTACATAAGGTTGCCTGGAAGGGATCGCTATTTTGGCAACTTTGTGAGAGGCCGCCTTTGTCTATCATTTAGTTTTTAAGTTTCTTTAAATGTACTTTTTTATGTAATTTCGTGCACAAGAAAGAATTATTCTAGTATCTTCACGCCCATATTCCCGAAGCGGTAGGCAGAGGTGAGAGAGAGTCATGACGTGTTCCGGTTCGGAGGGTAAGGTAGCCGGTAAACTTACTTTTGCTCGAGGCCTAACATCCCGACCTCAGGTTGGCAATGCACCATTACCACCTTTGGTATCTCTAGGCGGCGTGAATTTCTTACCAACAGGAAATCCGTCTGCTTGTTTGCCTTCCTATAACATAAAAAAAGTCGCAGCTGGTATTCTATAGTTTTGGCACGAAGTAGACATAGTTCAGATTGGCTATTAGCATGACTCGTCCGTCAAATGCAAGATAAATGCTTCAATCAAAGCTCACTTCAATCAATAATAGAACAAGGTCAATCAGTAAGTAAACGGTTATGTACATCCCATTGAATCTGGACTTACACGAGCTAGTTCTATACACATATATAATGGTATGTAGCACTGCATGAATTAACCCCTTTACAATAAGGTCGCCCGGCAGACATAGCTCTGAATCGATAATATTATATCGATAAGACCGCCTTTGTGTATAGATCTTGTAAACTGAAATGAAGCTTCAAACTATCACATTCACGAGTATATTCTATTTTTAACTTACTCCAAAAACTTTAGTTAAGTTAAGGCCCCATACTTAGTCAGCCAGAAGAGCCAATCGCCGCACTCCCCTGTTCCATGATTACTATGAAATATTGCGCTCTAAAGTAAACGTCCTAAGCGACAAATCACTATTTTTGACAATATAAAAGTAATTTTAAAAAAAGTATAAAACTGAAACACTTACCTTTTAGGTACTTATCTATGTTTATATTAAACCTGGTGTCGATATTTTCATAATTGAAACAGTTGAGTTTTGCTTTCATAAAGGGTTAACTTTTTGATTTTTTTCTATCGAGCAAAGTGAAATGAATCGTGTTTTGGAAAGACTAGTCTTATAAAGCATATTCATCTTAATCTTGTGTATTTTTGTCACCAAGATCCATGATTTCTTTGTACGAAAAAAACATTTTACTTCTGACGCATTTTAGCATATATGGACCCTTAAGACAGATAGATGTACGAACTATGGGTGACCCTACCCTGTAGTGCGAAATATTAATATGTATTAATATCGCCATTGGGCGAACAATGACACTATGGCTGCAGGAATTCACAAACTTTTACACAGGTTTCTATAAACTAATTTATTAACATGCAATAGTACTTTTACAGCTTTTAACATATTTTCGGCAAATAAATAAATTTCATTTTTCAAATAATTAACTAGTTATGAATATAAATAATTGACTTAAAAGTTAAAGTGTATGTAATTAAATAATATTTTTTTTATCAATATTAAAATATTTGCACACCAAAATGTGGTAGAATATGTTGATATACTTAAACATTTTTGTAACTTCTCATTTATATACATATATTATACAAATAATTTTCTTTTTTCTTTCTTTTGTAAATAACTTGAAACATAGAATCCCATCAAAAGCATTTTTGTGTTAATAGTTGCCCCTACTTAGCAAAGGTCTAAATTTTGCGAAGTTAGAGCGTGTAGAGTTAGAGTGTTTAGAGTGAGGAGCTCTATTCGTGCGAAACTCACAGCACAAATATGGCATTGCTGTGAGTTTCGCACGAATATACTTCAATATCGCGTTTGCATTTGGACGATCCAAATGTATGGAATAATTTGGTTGCACCGACTATCCGCTAGAGGCGCTGGCAATAACTCAATAAATGAAACGTAAATGCAATAGTAAAGTAAATCATTTCAAAAACTCACACTTGGCACACAAATAACTTTTTTCGTCTTGGCAACAGTTTCCACGAAAATATTTTTAATGGGATAACATTTTTACACAATTGTTTATTATATAGGTACCAACCCCAGCCCCCGTGTTGATCCGGGCCGCTTTTACAGCTTACCGATCTGCCTTCCTGCCAGGCAGCTCGTAAAAGAGCATGGGCTTACCGCCACTAACACCGTGACATCTGACTAGGTGGTAGAGTTTCGCAGCGATTCACCGGGACTGGTACCACCGCTTTACCTATTCCTGCCGCCATAACGTCTGCTTGTTTGCCTTCCAATATCATAAAAAAACCTAAATATTACCCAACTTGGCATTTCAAACTCCAATTTGAAAGAGTCAAATTAAATTATTATTTTTGACATTTATGATGTTACGTTCACAATGTAATTAGTACGACCTCTTTAAAAATATCAAGCTCGGTGCTCGCAATTGTCTTATTTGATGACGACATGCAAAAGTAGGTACTTACTGATACTGATATAATTCTCAAATATATACCTTATAACTTAAGCGTAAAATGTGAAGTTAGTTCGACTCTGTGGTCTAGTGGTCCGTTTTTGGACTTGACATTATGAGATCCCGGGTTCGATCCCCGAATTGGGCAACAAAGAGAAAATGTGTTTATTCAATTTTCTAATAAAAAAATTACATTGCCTGGGACTGAATATGTACCCCTTGGCGAAAGGTTTGCCAGGTATTACATTGTGGCACTTAGTGTCATTGGCAACTCTTTGGGGATATGGGCGTAAAGACACCTATTATTTTCTAAATTTATTTATATACACAACCAATATTTTGTTCATTTATAGACACATCTGCTTGTTAGTTTTTATTAGTGATAACTTGTATTTGTGATAAATTAATTATCAAACATACAGATCTGTCCTGATGGCAGAAAACAAGCGTAGCCTATTAACACCATCGATGTTAAAGGTGTCATGTCCAAATTGATAAGCTAGCCTCCGAAACAAAACACCACAGTTCCATACAATGCATAGCAATAGGCTTAGGTCGGTGGTGGTCCCTACCCAGGTAAGCAACTTGCCTGAGCAGGGAACAGCCTAACAATGCACATCAGCACTTAAACACCTGTAAATAATAAAAAAATAATACTTAAAAAGCGTTTAATAAAATAGTATTTAAAAAGTATATTTTTAACTGCAAATACGTAAATATCCCTATGACAATTTATACAAGTTGTATCTAACCTCCAAACAAAAAAAATATGTGCTGCTAGTGCTATGGGTATTAATCAACGAAACTAATAATGGAAACACTTAAATAGACACTAAAATAAATTAAATGTACAGCTATACACAAAAATAAGGACATCTATATGATAAAACATAAATAAAAATCCCTGCAACCGTCGGGAAACGAATTCAAACCTAGTGGTTGGCTGGCTGTATTAGGTGTGTACGTTGATCTTTGGGGATGGGGAAGAAAGGTTCTCGAGTGGCGGCCCCGCACCGGTGGACGGGGTGTTGGACGACCTCCCACCCGGTGGACTGATGATCTGGTCAAACTCGCGGGGAGTCGCTGTCTACAAGCGGCTGGTGACTGTGACTTGTGGCGCCTTTTGGGGGAGGCCTATGTCCAGCAGTGGACGTCTTCCAGCTGATGATGATGATAATGTTGATCCTTTGAAAATTCTAAGTAGGTTAGTTTGATATAATTCTGTAAAAATATGACTGGGTACAATTTTAACAATGACATAATTCCGTTGAAATCAAGAAAGCCATTTGCCTCGAGGCTTAATATTCCTTTGTTTTGTCCAAAAGAGGGTTATTTCCTGCGTTCATCTCGTCGACGTCCGGAAATATCTTATATCGTTACCTATTCAAAAGAGATGTTGCCAAATTAGATGACCCTTGAACCGAGACAGTGTTTGCTACACAAACAAAATATTGTACGAAATTTGAACTTTTATCTTTCCTTACAAATATATCACTCCAGAAAATTTAACAAGGAATTGTATAAGATAGATGTTTTACAATTACACTTACACTTTTTTTAAGATATACTGTTTACAGCGCTTACACGATCTTGTACTACAAGGGTAAATAATTACTTGTTCAAACTGCAATACCATAATAACAAAAGCTGAGCCTATGATACCACGAAAAAAACAGTAGCATCAATCACAGTATTCATCCACTTAATAGTCTGGTAAACTCGCAAGAAAAAAGTGTGTGTGTGTGTCAGCTACGACGCACGATTGGAGTTTACTCCTTACGAAATGTATCTTGCAGCACACATGTCTCCTACAGCAGATTTAGTTATGTTAATTCTTCTTAAATTAGTATCATCGCAGACATTAGAAGTGTGATCCAAATAGTCAGTATTTTGATAGATAGCGACTCCTCCTGCACGGAGACTACGAAGTATCGCGCATGATGAGATCCCGAGAATAAGATACGCTATGTAATGTATTCCATCTCATTCTTTTACACGTTCAATCCTACAAATATATATGTTCGTCTCTTTCTACGTAACGCCTCAACTTTTCGTGTTACACATGATTTTACTCCTCACAAAATTTCCGTATCGGGCCTTATAACTCAAATCGTTTCTTAAGGAGTAAACTCCAAAATCGATCTTCGAGTGCAAAACAGAGTTAATCAATGTTTCTTGAATTTCTTTAAATAGTAGTAAGTATTTTTCATACCTCAAAGTTTTAATTTGAAATAATTATGCATGATTGCATATTCCTATAAATATCCTTCTCTATTCATAGACATATCACAAATCACAATATTTGAGCGAAAAAAGATTTACTAAATAATAACAAAGCTTTAATAGCAAGTGGGCTCATAAAAAATAACATTAGGCAGAGAGGTAGTTTATGGACACGACATGTTGAAAATAGTAGTAATCATATCAGCCAGCTGTCTTAGAAATTAGGACCTGAAAGGGTTAATATTCGCTAAAAGCATATAAAGTTTTTACTTAAGTTTACCTTAATTTACTAGTCACTCAGATCTAAAAACACAATGGAACTTCACAACTTATATCGTCATAAAAACTGGTTGGATACCTCTGGATGAACTCAATGCTAACTCTGCCTCTTAACACGAATTGCGTTTAATTGTGAGCATTGTTAGAGTAATATGACGTAGTAACGACAATATGTGGTTTTGGTATCATTCTGCACTAATTTGCATCAAATTTACCAAAATCGGGATTCAATTATAATAAGTCACAAGTCGTCAATAAGTCATGTCAGAGTCTTGGGTAAAGCGGTGGCCCTATTACTCAAGCTCATACAGTGAGATTTGGCGTCAACGAGGAAATACACTACACGCTTCCGATCCGATCCGGTGATAGTTTAAAATATGCTCGCCTTTTACGAGCTGCCTGGCACAGGAAGGCAGATGGTCTATTCTACAAAGAAGCCCGGACCAACAAGGGGGAAATGGGGGGTAGATGGTCCATTTTACTCAGATCTACAATAAAAGAAAGCATCTATGTAGCATACTAGCTGTTTCATCGCTACTTAGCTGCCAAGTTATTTCATCCACCGTTATAGTCATTTAGGGGTTGAGTTTCGAAAAACAAATGTGTGTTTTATCTCAAATCTTTAATTATATGCAAATAAAATTTCATTAAAATCGGTTAAACGGGTTAGCCGTGAAATCATGCTGGTCAGACTTTCGCACACATGTAGTTTAAATGTCATAAAGTCGCCTTTCTTCAACAACAATTATTAGTATTCAAATAACATTATTAGAAAGTTCATGGTAAAGCCCCTGAGAACATTACCAGAAGGCAGAAAGCCCCGTCTTAATGACTCCACACACAGAGAATATTACATATCTGTCATAGACGATTTCCGAAAAGGAACGAAACAGGGAAAACTTTACGCACGCACGCAAATCCTCTCACAGCCGAAACTACTGAAAGGATTTAGCTTGTAATTTGTCATACCGCTAGTTATAGCGACGTGGAGAAATATTAAGGAAGAATTCCCGGAAATCCTATCCCTAAAGGGGTGCGACAAGGGGTGACAGTTTGTATGCAAGTCCGTCAATGTCATAATTCCGTTTCCCCGACGTTTGAGAAATATATCTTCGTACGACATACAATGTTACAAGCTTCCGCTTTGATTAATTAACCAATTTTGTATTTGTTATCTCTTAAAAGTGGCCAAGTGCGAGTCGGAGTGGTCCCTGATGGGTTTCACAAGAAGAGACTCGGGATATATTACACCATATGAAATCGAAAAAATGCGACAAACGGAGAGTGAAGGTTTCTTTAGACGTTTTTATGGTTTAGATTGGTCAATATACGATTTGAAATTATGAAAAACAGAGTATTTCAATTCTTTAGATGGACAGAGGGTTGATGTTTTTATCTATTTTAATAATCTTATTAGCTTTAACTCTTTGTAGTTAACAAAGTTTAGACGACGATGGGACGATGACTTGCATATTCAAAATAGATAAAAGTTAAAAACCAGAATAAAAAATTAGCTATCACCTGATGTACTCGTACCTACTACACGCTTTTTCTTCTTTAATGTGTACATGCAAAAACATTGCAATGTTAACTAATATTTGGTAATTGTAATTAAAAATACGCGTTATTTAAGTAAAAATTTTAAATTTAATAAGTAGTCCAAAACAAACTTAGTCGCTTTTATAAATAATTATCCCTGGACAAATCACACAAATTGAATCTAACCCCAAAGTAAGCAAATTATATGCTTGCGTTATGGGTGTTAGTCAACGATACTAATACATAGAAATACTTAAATAGATACCAGAATATATTTAATAAACACCCAGACCCGGAAATGCAGATATCTAAATGTTCATCACACAGATGCCTGCCCCCGTCGGGAATCGAACCCGAGCCTCGCGATTCGTCGATGCAGTTAGGCGAGTACGCTAGCCACTCGACCAACGAGGCGGTCAAATAATAAAAACATCTCGTTAAATAAAAATTGAAAATAATTTTCTACAAGTTAGTTTAATTGAAGAAACTGGAATAAATATGATAAAACTTTGAATAGAACAGACCACCTAGCAAGCAGTGAGAGGTGAGCTCTGGTTAAGCTGGTTAAGTTGTGGTAAGAGTGCTGTGCAGCAACTTGCCCGGCTTTACCTATTCCTGCCATCATTGTGACTATCATGTTCCGTCCCGAAGGTAGGGTATCCGGTGGACTTGCACATTAGGTCTAACGTCTCGACCACAGGACATCGACCAGACCAGGACAAAAAGAAAGTTGGGTTTTCCAATTTTCTAATAAAAAAAAAGAAAATTGGGTTTTTCCAATTTTCTAATAAAAAAAAAGTTGCTCGGGATAGGATATGTGCCCGGTTGACGATAGGCTTACCACATATCACATTGTGGAACTTAGTATCTTCGGCTAGTCGTGGGTGCCCTGGTTGTGCCTCTGCCTACCTCCTCGGGGATATGGGCGTGAAGATACTAAGTGTCTACAGGCCATGGTTCATTATTACTATCAGGAGAGCCATGTGCTTGTCTGCTGACTTCTCATAAAAAAACAGCCACACTCTGGCATTGTCATTGACTTGTTCCGGTTCGGAGAGTAAGGTAGCCGGTAAACTTCCTTTTGCTCGAAGCCTAACATCCCGGCCACAGGTGGGCAACGCACCATTACCAACTTCGGTGTCTCTAGACGGCGTGAATTTCTTACCATCAGGAAATCCGTCTGCTTGGTTGCCTTCCAGTATCAAAAAAAACAGTCACAGTCGCAAAATACATACATTGATGAATCTCTTTAAATATTTTGGGTTTGGCGCCAAATCATGATGATTGTTATCTGACATTTACTTTTTTAAAATACTCTGTGGTCCGACTTTGTAGTTTATGAAGTTTTAATTCAATCGGATCTTTTCAAGTTGGTGAAAAACACGTTCTAAGATCACGTTACGTGAACCACGAACACGTGGACAATGAAGTTAATAAAAGCTCCTTAAAAATGTCAACGTTTGTTATTTCTTAAAATGTTATAGTATATTAACTTTATATTGCAATTATAATAACAATGGTATTACTGAAATAAGCTAAACCAGTAGGATAACATATTATAATATTTGTATGAAACAGTTTAAGTGTTCATGCAAATGCCCTGAAAAGTGTTATTTAAGTTTAAATAAAGTATAGGACTTTTACACGCTAGAACTGTGTCCGAGGAATGAACGCAAAAAGCTTAAGAGAAACAGCCGAGTAATTGTTGAACTATTAGAAAACAGTTCAAACTGACTTTATAAATTATCTTAAGAATTCGCGATAGTAAAAAGGGAGTTCGGAATTTCGTTGGTTATTCAAATCTTTAATAATTTAAGTGCAATTAAAGTGCAACAAAACTGACTTCGATTTTATAAGTACGTACAACGAATTCAATGCTTTTCTTGAATTCCCTTTGTTTTTGTCATCAGATCCAGACTAGGTACCATCTCAGAATTGTGCTTTTTCAAAAAAATAAAAAATGTGTGCGTGTACTAGCGTACACTCGTAAGAAGTGAAGAAGTGAAACTTCTTTATGACTTTATTTTTCAAAAAATAATTTACTAAATGCAACTTTACAGAAATTGGTTAAATAAAGTTTATTGCCAATCCCTACTCCGCTGGAGAAAGTATACTTCGAATCACGCGTGGTAGGGATAAGAACAAAGATGGCGCGTAACGGAAAAATGTGACGCGTAACGAAAAAATGTTACACTAAATTTTTTTCCAACCCCGATAAAGAAGTTTCACTTCAAAAGAGAATTTTTAAAATTGGTGCGTATATAACAGAAAAAACGATTTTTATATGCACGATCAGCAAAGAAACACACGGGTCTCCTCATGTTAAAAGGCGTGGCCACCAGGGTGTATATTGATGATGATATAAATGTTATCGGTTCGTCACAGTCCAGTGGCCCACATGTTAAACCAAATGTGCAAGTCTTTCATCTGCTCTCCGGACCGGAACGTGACAGAGTCATTATGTCGGCAGAAATAAGTATGATGGTGGGATTCCATCCGAGCAAGTTCCTGCAAACCACCCTACAACTAATGATATTACGAGCTGCCTGCTAGACAGGTGGTCTTTTCTATTTTGCGAACTCATGCCAACAGGGGATTGTCCCCCTGTTGCCCCCGCCCCACCGTTAACATCGGCTAACATACTTAACCAAAAATGTAGCCAATATAACCTCCTTTCTACGAAATATGCTATCATCAACATATTGTGAAAATGCATCAGCACATCATGAAAATGCTGATATTGAAGATATATACACGTACCATATATCCTAGACCACCTCGTTGGTCGAGTGGATAGCGTACACGCTTAACTACAACGACCAACCGCGAAGCTCGAGTTTGATTCCCGGCGGAGGCAGGCATTTGTGTGATGAACATAAAGATGTCTGCATTTCCGGGTCTGGGTGTTTATTAAATTTATTCTGGTATCTATTTAAGTATTTCTATGTATTAGTATCGTTGACTAACACCCATAACGCAAGCATATAATTTGCTTACTTTGGGGTTAGATTCAATATGCGTGACTTTTCCAGAGATATTTATTTATTTATCCCTATCATTGCTAGCTTTAAACAGCAATCAACAAAATATATATAAAACCCCGTAGAACCTGTGGATATAAGTGAATAGGTAAAAGTAGTCAGTCAGAAATCTAGATGACCTTGAAGTCACGAGCAGGAAAGCGGACCCCGAGTTCCAAAGCATAAACATGAAGAGCAAATGCTAGAACGAGTATGATGATTTTAATAAAAGCGAGAAAGAGAGTGTAGGTCCGGGCTCCTTTGTAGAATAGACCATCTGCCTTCCTTGTCAGGCAGCTCGTAAAAGGCGAGCATAGGCTTACCACCACTAACGTGACATCCGACTAGGTGGTAGAGTTTGGCAGCGACTCGCCCGGATTGGTACCACCGCCTTACCTATTCCTGCCGCCATAACGTCATGACGTGTTCCGGTTCGGAGAGTAAGGTCGCCGGTAAACTTACTTTTGCTCAAGGCCTAACATCCCGACCTCAGGTTGGCAACGCACCATTAACACCTTTGGTGTCTCTAGGCAGCATGAATTTCTTACCATTAGGAAATCCGTCTGCTTGTTTGCCTTCCTGTAACATAAAAAAAAAACGACTTGACTAGGTGGTAGAGTCCTGCAACGACTCGCTCGGACATACAGGCACCACCGCCTTACCTATTCCTTCCACGAAATGACAATGCTCGTTATTGTCGTGTTTCGGTTGGAGGGTAGGGTAGCCGGTTTACTTACACAGGAGGCTGACCATCCTAGCCTTAGGTTGACAACGCACCGTTACCACATTTGGTGTCTGACGGCATTTCTTACCATCAGGAAATCCGTCTGCTTGTTGTTTCCCTTTAAAATAAAAAAAAAACGAAATACAGGTCATAGCATCACAGAAAAGACATTTTTTCTGGATACCTTGACCCACTGTCTAACATATTTGGAATTTTTATCGAGCTTTTAAAAAAGTAGCTTAATTTTTGCCGTGTCAACTAATTTTGCATTACGCTTTGTGAGAACTTTCAATGTTACTATCTACTATCTGTCACTACCATTGTCTGTCATTTCAAACGTTAAATGTGTTTCAGACGGTTGCAAACATTCCTTCCAAGAAAGGTGACCTTGGAGGAAACTTTCTTTCCATCTTTCGAACATTTTTAATTTGGGATTAAATCTAAGGTCCAGACGGATGCAACCCAATGTTTACAATCGTCTAGAACCCCTATTATAAATGTCCTGTTTGGCAAGGTCGAGCAAAGATTAGATATCTAAAGGTCTATCAACGAGACCATTGGTGATAGACAACTTCACCGGGAGAGGATCCACCGCCTTGCCTGTTCCTGCCACCATAATGAAAGTGTTCAGCACTATCATTTTCAGGTCTGGAGGATGAGGTAGATAGGATAGAGACATTTGTAGGCCCAACATCCCGCCAACAAGATAGCGATGTATCTTCGGTACCATCAGGATTGTATGTAAAGCTTATGCTTGCTTCCTGCTTTTTTACTTTTTTTGGGTAGAGATATATGACGACCCCATTACCCACTAGCGAAATAATTTAGTATGTGATTCTAGGTTGTAGTGAATTTAGTAAATTTACTTAATTGTCCTTTGCCATTTTGTGCTACTACAAAAAAATGTTTTTAACGTAAGTATGTGACGAACCTATCACCCGCCAGTGAAGTAATCTTGTTTGTGTCAGCTACATTTCGTTGGACTTGACTTCTTAAGGTCCCGAGTTTGAGCCCCAGGTCGGACTACAAAAAAAACGATTTTTCGATTTTTTTTCAAGGATTTTGCCCAGGATTGGATATGTGCCCAGTTGGCTATAAGCTTCCTTGCTATCACATTGTGGGGCTTAGTGTCTTCGGCTAGTTGTGGGTGCTCTGATTGCGCCTCTGTCTACCTCTTCAGGGAAAATGGGCGTGTAGATAAATCTTTTATATTTCACTACAAACCCATCTTTGCCTAATACTCCAGACCATTACTTCCATCTTACCTGATCTGAGTAAGGCAATGATAACATCAAGGCAAACTGCTGCATAGCATTTTTACACTGTTAAAAAATTTAAAATGTTTTAGTTTTTTGTATGATATTGGAGGCAAACAAGCAGACGGATTTCCTGATGATAAGAAATTCGCGGCGCTTAGAGACACCAGAGGTGGTAATGGTGCGTTGCCAACCTGAGGTCGGGATGTTATGCCTTGAGCAAAAGTAAGCTTACCGGCTACCTTATCCTCCGAACCGGAACACGTTAACAGCAAGCGCCGACGTAGCGGCGGCAGGAATAGATAAGGCGGTGGTACCAATCCGGGCAATTCGCTGCAAAAACCCTACCACCTAGTCAGATGACGGTACTAGTGACACTAAGCCTATACTCACCTTCTAGGAGCGGGTTATTCAGATGGTCTATTCTGCAGAGTATTCCGGACCAACAACATCGAAAACCGTTTCGACAATAGTTAATTATTCAAGAGGTTAACCATTCTCAGTTTAAGGTGATAACGCACCATTGACTCTCGGTCGGTTTTCATTGTCTGTTTCTATAATTATATTATTGTGAAATTCAGTTTCAAAATTTACAGTCAGTTACAGATTGTTTCCTATTTCATGTTGTTCATCTAAAAACGGAAATATCAGAGAACTGGTTTCTGTCATACTCACTAAGCCGAGTTCATAAGTTTGCGTTTGTCTGATTAAAATAATATATGATTTCAAACATAAATCATCGCGTAGGTATCATTATTATTTTTGGTTATTTATAAGGGATACTCACGACATATTTATATTTTATTTGTTGATTAAAACATAATATGATTTTAAACATAAATCGTCGCGTATCATTACTATTTTTAGTTGTTTATACGATATATTTTCATTTAAATTGTTATGCCCCCGTACTTCTGGGCTCTTTTGCAGAATAGATTATCTGTTTTCCTGTGTTGTGCTCGTAATAGGCGAGCACAGCCTTACCGTCACTAACACCGTGACATCTGACTAGGTGGTAGAGTTTCACAGCGACTCACCCGGATTGGTACCGCCTTACCTATTCCTGCCGCCATAACGTCACGGCGTGTTCCGGTTCGGAGGGTAAGGTAGCCGGTAAACTTACTTTTACTCGAGGCCTAACATCCCGGCCTCAAGTTGGCAATGCACGACCTTTGGTGTCTCTAGGCAGCGTGAATTATTGAGGACTGTATTTTTTTAAGTTAGAAACATGAAACTTTAATTTTGGGCTACTTATTAAAAAAAGTAAATACGCATTAAAGCTTTTCTGGAAATTCTACCTCTAAGGGGGGTCAAATAAGAGTTGAAAATTTGTACGAAAGTCCTTATTAATGGGCTGTAATCAGTAAATATATTAACTGCCAAGCGAGCAAAGCCGCGGGTAACAGCTAGTTATATAAATATGAAACCCCATTACTCGTGGTCATTTCATCCCGCCTGACCGAAGGTTCCAACTTTCCTGTTTTTTGTTGTGTTAGTTATTGTCAGGAGAATGTTTTTATTAAAAAAAAAGGGAACCTACCTATATAAGCCTATAAGACAAAGATACATTACATCTAATTATCAACATAACGCTTGCAGGTCTAGCTAATGATAAACATATAGGATACTTCGGATCCTTCCATATTTTGCTGAATTAAAACTTAATAAAAAAATCAAAAAAGCATCTTCACGCCCATATCCCGAAGAGTTAGGCAGAGGCACAACCAGGGCACCCACCACTAGCCGAAGACACTAAGTCCCACAATAGGTGGCAAGCCTATCGCCAACCGGGCATATATCCAATCCCGAGCAAATTTTTTTTTTATTAGAAAACTAGCTGTTTCCGCGAACTTCGTTCCGCCCATTCAGTTTGTATGGGAAAAATTAAAATGTTGTTTTTCCCAGTTTCCTCACAATTGAACAGAATAAAAAGTATCCTATGTCCTTCTCCCGGTTCTAAGCTACCTCCCCACCAATTTGCAGCCTAATCGGTTCAGCCGTTCTTGAGTTATAAATAGTGTAACTAACACCACTTTCTTTTATATATATATATATATATATAGATTGGAAAAACCCAATTTTCTTTCTATTGCTCGAATCGGGATTGGAACCTGGGACCTCATGCAGTCAAGCCCAACAAATGAACCGCTAGACAACATACAGGCCACAACTCTTAAACCTTTATTGTATAGTTTGATAAAACATCACAGTATTGATTGTGTCTACTACCCGCTTTAAATATAACAACATGGTTCCATTGAGTGTTTATTACAGGATTGGAACCCGGGACCTCATTCAGTCAAGTCCAACAACTGAACCGCTAGACCACAGCGGCGACAAACTCAATATATTAAACGGGTAATTGTATTAAAATAAGGGTTCCAGCGCAAACTACGGTTTGACATAGATCCGTAATTATATGAACGAACATGAACCTCATTGGTTCGTGGGGAAACTTTTAATTAAATTCCACAGCCGTATAGTTCGTAGACTTATTCCGGTTTTTGTTTTCCGGTTTTATTAATAGACTTCGCTTCAAACTTTTATTTATTCCTTAGTTTTAAATTAAATACGACGTCTTAGGATTTATGCCAATCATTGGTAAAAACTTACTGAAAGTTGCTGAAACCGACAGTTTAAATAAGGAATATCACCTCTAGTTTTGCTAATTTAATCTATCGTCCTTTGTTGGTTTTACCCACTTTGGTCCGCGCTCCTGTGCAGAATAGACATCTGCCTTCCTGCCAGGCAGCTCGTAATAGGCGAGCATAGGCTTACCGCCACTAACACCCTGACATCCTACTAGGTGGTAGAGTTTCGCAGCTACTCGCCGGGATTGGTACCACCGCTTTACCTATTCCTGCCACCATAACGTATACTTGTCGTTGACGTTTTCCGGTTCGGAGGGTAAGTTTACCAACTTACTTTTGCTCGAGGCCTAACATCCCGACTTCAGGTTGGCAACACACTATTACCACCTATGGTGTCTCTAGGCGGCAGGAATTTCCTACCATCAGGAAATCAGTCTGCTTGTTTGACTTACATTATCATTAAAGCAAAATTAAAACACTAATAAAAATATGAAATAACTTTAATTTAGACATGACAGTGCCTAAACGTTTGTAAAAATCGTAGCGTCTAGTCTCGCAGGATTTATTAAATTTTTATAGCTGTCGTCAACAATAATTTACGGAGTGAAAATTTTGTCAGAACTCTTCATAATTTTCGGGACTACAAGTCAGGTCGTAAGTATAAATTGTTTTTTTATATATTATAATATGAAGAATGAACATTCCTTAAAGATCGGTCAAGCATCTGTGATACTCCTGGTAATTGTGGATGACCGTGGGCGGCGGTATTTACTTTCTTCACTTTTTAAATAATTCACAAAGCCTTCCAATAGCTTTTTTTACTTTAAGAACTAAAGGACATCTGTTACCAAACATGACGAGATTTGGAGAAGTAAAAGTGCGGAAGCAGACATGTCTAAAGTTAGAATCACCGGGACGATTGGATTTTGAGATGATTATGATGATGAGAAGAAAGAAAAAAGAAAAATAACATGCACTTTTTGTATAGCAACAAATAAGAACAGTGCAAATTATTATACAGTACCTGGATGACCGAGCTTTGCTCGGTATTTTTTTTTTGTTTTTTTTTATAAATTGTGTTTTTTGGAAATTATATTTAAGTACGAATTACACAATTAGTCTAACCTCAAAGCAAACAATCATTGACTTCGTTACTTAACAACGGACTTCGTTACTTAACAACGCCATCTGCTGGAACTTTAATTATTCGCCAAAAAATAGTATTATTATTCGCCAATAGATGTCAGGAAGAGTCATAATAAATTGGGACTACTCAAACGCCTCCTATTTGTTAAAAAAGTAAGTTTAAGTCGATAAAACACGAATATGACATTTTCTAAAAATGATTCCTAGCTAGATCGATTTATCGCCCCAGAAACCCCCTATATACTAAATTTCATGAAAATCGTTGCAGCCGATTCCGAGATTCCAATTATATATATAATATATAAACAAGAATTGCTCGTTTAAAGGTATAAGATTATATAGTATTCCTAAAAGTTGCTGCAAAGGTTTTTGAGCCTAACGCTGCAGACTAAGATATTTTCTGAGCTCGCTGATTGCAAAAAGCTGGAGTGGGCTAATTAATAGTTAACAAACTAATTTATTCATAAAAAAAATAAAATATCCAATATATTTCCACAGACATAAAGATCAATAACGTGTCATCATTCTTCCTACTAGAACATTAATCCTCAATAAGTACTAATGATAATATGGGGGTAGACGAGATTTCTTGTCGTAATCAGTTTTCTCTGTATAAAGGTCTGTATTTTTACGAAAAAGGAGAGTAAGTGGAAACCCAAATTGTCTTGTGCGAAAAAGCAAAGTAATTTATTTGTTGCCAAGGTTTTCCTGCAGATTTGTTTGGTTTGAATTATTTTTCTTTCACAGAAAATTATTACGATAATTTTAAGGGTTCTAATGAATTTGAAACGATCGTTTAAGAGTTTTTTAATAAAGATTTTACCTGTAAAATCCTATTGTGACAATGGTTTATTTATTTATTTATATATATAAACCTTATTTCATACAAATAAATAATTTTAAATACATTAGCTTCATGCTATATGCAATCTCTTCCAGTCAACCTTTAGTCTAACAGACATCAGGTATGTAAGTACCAATTAATAATAAAAAACAAAGCATAAAATATTTAAACATGCATTTAATGGACATAATTTCATACTTTTTACATACATATCATATGTTAATATGATTCAAGAGTAGGTACACACTGTTAGGTATATATAAAATAATAGGTAGATATTTCTTTTCTTTCTTTCTTTAGGTTTTGGCTTTCACGTTAGTATTTAGCCATTAGTCAAGTAGAAATTTGCATCGAATTTTATATCATTTTCAATTAATTATAATTAGTCATCAATCATAAATCGTCAGGAAGTCATGTCAGACTCTTGGGTAAAGCGGTAGCTCATTACACAAGCAACGAGGAAATACACGATACGCCAATTTCTTAACAATTATTTCATTTGTGCTCTTTCACTGAACAAAATTGTGCAAAATGCCACCAAATTTGACTAATTTCACTCAATATTAACACGAAATTCAATAATTATGAAAAAACTTCGACCATCTTTTCTCTCGATGGCGCCAAAACTCCAGGTAGATATTTATAGATACATATCACAGACTAATATGAGAACTACACGTTCCAGACCGCCATCTGGGGAACATTGGCGTTAAACCGTATGCAAGAATTGAACACAACATCTAACATTATTATTTCTTTTTTTAATTGCAACTAAGGTGAAGAAGCTAAGAAGCTACCTATACAGCCAATAATTAAAATAAAAAAACAGACAGGCTACATATTCCACGTTTTTATTAATTTCAATGGATTATTATAATAAAACAATCAATGATTTTATTTACATTTTATTAATTAGTCCGGGCTCCTTTGTAGAATAGACCATCTGCCTTCCTGTGCCAAGCAGTTCGTAAAAGGCGAGCATAGGCTTTCCATCACTAACACCGTGACGTCTGACAAGGTGGTAGAGCTTAGCAGCGACTCGCCCGGATTGGTAATAAATAATAATAATAATAAATCATCTTTATTTCACATAAACCTACAAGAGGCACTTGTGACGGGTCTATATAATAATAAATCTACCACCGGATCGGAACGCGGCC
>NJDD01000032.1:49592-65433 GCA_002245505.1 Calephelis nemesis
CACTAGGGGATGAGCTGAGAGCTTTAGTAGTTTCCGCTGCAATGCCGCTGAAGAATTTTTCAAACTCTGTAGCTACATTTAAATCTTCTTCAATGTCCAAATCTTCACCATCTTACCCATTCCTGCCGCCATAACGTCATGACATGTTCCGGTTCGGAGGGTAAGGTAGCCGGTTAACTTACTTTTGCTCGAGGCCTAACATTCCGGCCTCTGGTTGGCAACACATCATTACCGCCTTTGGTGTCTCTAGGCGGCGGGAATTTCTTACCATCAGGAAATCCGTCTGCTTGTTTGCCTTCCAATGATATAAAAAAAAAAAAACTTTTTGTCAAGGACATTTCAATAATGCAATTCATAATAATTGTAAATGTAGCATGATGTCTAGGACAATGCTGCTGCTACCCAGTTGCTCTGCGCACCCGCATTTTTCATGACCTGAAAATAATATTGGACTAACAAACGTTATTTGAGAATGTAAAAATTGAAACATGACTGAGTCCTCGACTTCCGTTGTGTTTCACCTTTGATGTTTCGCACCTTGTGATTCTGAAGACATTTCTTATCTCTTACTGCTCTTTCATAGAACCAGTTACAATGGTTATCACCTAATGGATTCCAAACCTGGGATTTAACAAAACAAAAGCGCGTAGTTATTGCTTGCTGTAGGTAATGCCTCTGTGGGATCTCTCATGTCACGACTGGCCGAATGGCGAAGACCTAAGTCCCAGAATGTGATAGGTGGCAAGCCTATCGGCAACCGGCACACGTTTAGTCCCGGGCAACTTTGTTTTTATCAGGAAGTTGAAAAAACACGTTATCTTTTTTTTGCACCCGGGGATCGAACCCGAGACTTCATGAAGTCGAGTCACGTTTGGTTAAGTTATTGTTGAAAAACCGGTTTTGTTTTTAGTAGGTACGCCAATTTGATTACTTGATTTTAGGAAGTAATAAATGAAAAGTTACTAAACCAAACTCATCGTTTCAAGTATTGGACTGTAGTGTAGTGAGCCCAGCAACTTTTCTATTATAGTCAAAGTTTAATTCTTTATGACCGAAGTTTAGTTGGTTATGACATAACAAAAATAGTTTAGTTAATTCTCACTGTAGTAAATAAAGAGCGTTGCCTACTTTTGATTCGACTACAAACAAAATAGGAGGATACGTTTGACTCCTACATTTTTTATGCATGTTAATCGACTTCTCAATAATTTCTAAACCGATTTCAAAAAATGTTTTTTTATTTGAAAGAGTCCACTTCCAAGGTCCTATTGCCATCAATTTCAGTCCCAATTCCAGTTCCAATCTAGAAAAATCGAGGCAAATATTTCATTTCCGCGTAGGTAGATGATTTTTTTTATTGAAATCGCCGTCGGTTTTTTTGGACTGTTACTTCGATTTCGAATTTATTATAAGGTACGTGAACGCTTTTTCCTAAAGGGTCTTTTCTAGAATGCTCTTTGCTTTTTCCACGCAGTAAGTTTTGTGAAGACTAGTCAAGACGGCCGCCTTGTGTCAATGCTCACTACTGTCGTGTTTGGAAAGTAAGATTGACTAGAAAACTTACTTACTGAAGACGCTACGAGAGCCCTGTTTTAGATTAGCAAAATACACTTTCGACTTTTTTACTTTTGGTGTATTTCCATATATCAGAAAATCTTACTTACTTAAAGTAACTGTAACGTTTAAAATATAATTGGCTGGTGATATGTTCTAAAAATACTCATAGTGTATACTTTTCATCCTCGACACTTGGTGCAATTTCAGTTCAATTTCATGAGCATCCGCCTTACAATAAACTTAAAAGTATCTTCACGGCCATATCCCCTACAGCGGTAGGCAGAGGCACAGTCAGGGCACCCTCGACTAGCCGAACTCATTAAATTCTACAATGTTATCCGCAAGCTTATAGCCAACCAGGCACATATCTAATCCCAAGCATTTTTTTATTTTACAGAAAATTGAAAATAAATATTTTTTTTACTGCTCAACCCGGGGATTGAATCCGAAACCTCAAGAAGTCAGAACGCCGGACCGCTAGACCAGTGACAAGGGCGATAAACTACTTACGATTTAAACTCAATTGATTAATAATTTTCCTGCAATTTCACCGTTAGTTTCTCGATACGATCTTATCGGGAGATTGGGCCTACCTATCCCTCTTGGAAAATTATGTCTAGAACTACGTGAGGAGAATCGATTGTTACACTTATATTAGCGTTACTATGTTTGATTAAGAATCGAAGACGGGTTAATAGATTATGATGTCTTCTAAAATACTCCATAGTTTATACTTTTAAAGTCGTCATTTGCTCGATGATCCTCAGCAAATAGATGATGAAAATACTCTTTTGGAAGAATTTAAATTAATTTATTTGTTATCTTTCCTTTCAAAATAATATTTTTTTTATGTGTAAATAATAAATACATACCATGGCAAGGCTATTAAGCGAACAAAAAATAAAAAACGACACACAAACATAAAAATTACGTAACCGTAAATAAATAAGATAAAAAATAAAAAAAGATAAACATAAAAAAAGTACCATTTTTATGCAATTTTCTCAAATTTGCCAAGTAACAATTAAAAGTATCTTTATGCCCATACTCCCGAAGGGGTAGGCAGGACACCCACGACTAGCCGAAGCCACTAAGTCCCACAATGTGCAACAGCAACATTTTATTTATTAGAAAATTTTAAATACCAATAAATAATAAGAATATTCCCTTTATACCTTTGTAATGGAATCGGAATATCTTCAACTAATACAATTGTTATATACTTAGTAACTCAACTACTCGCAATAGGTAGGCAGTATCAAGTATTCATTTTGTTTTCATATAAAGTAGAAGCTCATCCATTGTGATTTTTTTTAAAAAAGCATCCCACCCACGACTAGCCGAAGATACTAAGTCCCACAATGTGATAGGTGGCAAGCCTATCGCCAACCGGGCACATATCCTATCCCGAGCAACATTTTTTTTTGTTAGAAAAATTAGGAAAACCAAATTTTCTTTTTGTTGCCCTACCCGGGGTTCGAACCCGGGACCTCATGCAGTCAAGTCCAACAACTGAACCGCTAGTGGGTGCCCTGCCTACCACTTCGGGGACATGGTCGTGAAGATAATTTTAAAAAACATTAAAAGTTTTGCATTACCTTACACTAGTTGGTACCACTGCTTTTTCTTACTCCTGGTTAACGTTGTCATTTTCAGGTAAAATAGTCTCCAGACTTTCTTATATATGAATCTTAATATCTTAGCCCTGGGTTGCCAATGTGTCTCTTGTGTCTGAAGAAAATAATGAATTAGTTTTTTACACAATTGTTTTATATATATAACCCCACCCCCTCGTGTTGATCCGGGCTCCTTGGCAGAAAAGACCATCTGCCCTACTGTCAGGCAGCTCGTAGAAAACAGGCTTACCGTCACTAGCACCGTGACATCTGACTAGGTGGTAGAGTTTGGATTGATTTGGATTTGGACCGGATTGATACCACCGCCTTACCTATTCCTACCGCTATAACGTCATGACGTGTTCCGGTTTGGAGGGTAAGGTAGCCATTATACTTACTTTTGCTCGAGACCTAACATCCTCAGGTTGGAAACTCACCATTACTACCTTTGGTGTCTAGGTGGCGAGAATTTCTTAACATCAGGAAATCCGTCTGCTTGTTTGCTTTCTAATATCATAAAAAAAATCTAAATATCCCTGGACAAGTTTCACAAATTGAATTTAACCCCAAAGTAAGCAAATTATATGCTTGTGATATGGGTGTTAGTCAACGATTCTAATACATTGTCATATAAATACTTAAATATATACCAGAATAAAATTTAATAAACACCCAGACTCGGAAATGCAGACATCTAAATGTTCATCAAACAACTGTGAACTGCCTGCCCACGTCGGAAATCGAACCCGAGTCTGTTGGGTGGTCAGTGTTGTTAGGCGTGTGCGCTAGTTGCTCGACTAACGAGGTGGTCAAATTAACAAAGTGTTATTAATAAACACAGATATTAGTGAAAAATTCAAGTGTTATTTTAAACTTTTACGCTTTTTTATTCTATAGAATTCCACCAAGTACCGATGATGAAAAATATTAATTCTAATCAATGTCTACCTAATACTATGCGATCAAACCGATCACAAAGAACTTGATCAAGTATGAAATATATTTCGTCACATAAAATATCCCTTTTCGTATCATCAGCCGAATTTTCGGCTTGCACCCCTCAGAAGCAAACATTTTCCCCAATCCTCTGCAAACGTATAACACTCAACACAAACACTTATCTCGCTGAGGGAAGCTCGGGGATATTTTAATAAAGTAGCACAAAAAACGAGCAAAAGCCAAACAAAATAAAGCGTGCATCCTTCGAACCAAGATACGTACAAACTACAAAATCGTAACTTTTGTATTTGTGGTTCTCATTTAATACACATCTAGGATTCCATCGTTTAACTACAGTAAAATTTAAACACTCATCAAATGAGGGTTTTACTGAACAGTGTCTAAATTTGGATTCCCAACCAATAATATGCTGACACGTCATCTTTGCGTAGAATGTTATTGGTAGGATGTCAAATTTTAAGTGTTTATCTAAACAGGTGATTAAATATTTTTGTGGTAAGGCAGCTAATGTTTAAATCAGACATTTAAAATTAACTAGCAGCCTGTTCAAGTTTTCCACGGATAGATAAACTTCTGTGCTATTATAAATATGTAACATAAACCTCTCTCTTAAATCACGTTATTTAAAAACCACATCAAATTTATTTTAAGTATTTGAATCTATGCATAGGGAGTATAATAAAATAGGCAGCATATAAGCATACATAGGGACAGACAGTGTATGGAAATAGTAAATAATCTAGGTTGACGAAGTCATACTCAAACAGGTTGTGCACGAGCTAGACCACTAGATGTACTAGATCGAGCAAAGAGGAGAAGATAGTTAAGAAAAGGATATAGTGACAGTTAAAAATTAGTTTTTTTGGGTGAATACTAGCATATAATTATTGAACAAATTATGTACTGATATTTTGCTATAAGAAATTTAGATTCGATTTAAAAAATATATCTATATTACTCCTAGGAAAATACGAAAAGTTTACCGTCTCATAAGGCTTGTTACACACATAGCACAGTACGCCACAACCATATTGTGGTCCGGCGCAATTCGGTACTGGAAATAAATTGTACAATTTACATTGATTACATTTTTCTTTCGTTATCAACCACATCACCAACCACTAGCGACACAACAATAATTCCTCTTCAAAATGAATGAGTTTGTTTAGCCCAGACGAGTCCTACAAAAGGTAATATTGAACTGTTTGTCTGCGTTCATAAGCAGCATTGTGTCACAGTCAATAGCGACTAGAAATCTAACATCATTATTTGACCACTTTTGTAAAATGCAGTAAAATGTGATTGAAGTACATGTGAATCGAGCCTAAATGTTAAAACGATTCTGACTTCAAACAGTTTGAGTTAATAAAATGTTTGTTTTCACTTAAGCAATCATTTGTTATTTTTAGATGACATAAATATATAAATATAAAGTTAATAATAAAAATAAAGTTATTTTCTGCGAGTTAATATTTCTTTATCAAAACTGAATTTGTTAGAAGATATTAAACTTGTAGGTACCTCAAAATTAATATCTTACGGAAAATCATGTGCAGTTGGCGCAACGGGTATGCGAGTGTCGCATACCGAATCAAAACAAAAAAATCTACTCACATGGGCCATATAAAAGGTTTTTTTGCCCGACGACATTTTTACAAACTGCCACTGGAACTGCGGCCACATACTGAGAAGATCCAGCGAAACAAACCCTGTTACTCAGAAACCGTTGCTACAAAGTAAACAACAAGTGCAATCGCAGGTGGTTTTTCTATGCTTCTAGAGACTTACCTTGTGTACGCACGGTCCTAACTTAGGGGTTTTCCCCCCAGATTTAGGGGATAAAAAATTGGAATGGGTTGTTTTAGGGGGGATATATTTTTAGGGTTTTTTTTATTTCGTTTATTTTTTTTATTTATTAGAAAAAATATACAAGGCGTTGATTGAACCAATAAAGCCAATAATCTTGTTTATTTTAACGCAGAGGTTTAGTGACATCTGATATGAATGCGACAAATTCATACTTGCCATACTTACTGACAACACAATTTTGTCACCTTACTTTTATATTTAAATCACAAGGTTTGTTGAAACTAAAAAGTTACATTGTTTCAAAATAAGGGACGGTTTATTTTCAAATGACAGAAAAACGGCGGCGATGTGTGTATATTTGTTTATGATGGACCGCGCTTTTTTTATAGAGTGGTCCGAATATTCTTTTTTTGGTTTTCATTTAGTTGATTATTCTGACATGTCTAAAGTGTTCCACCTCGTTTGTTTTTCTTTTATTTAAAAAAGACAGCAGGCATCTATAATAAGTTTAGTTTGAGAACAGCAGAATCACCACAAATGACAAGCCTTATCATAGCTTCATAATTGAAATAAAGGAAAAAAAAGGTTTGTTCTCAAACTTGTTTACGAAAACTTGCAAAAAATGAAACCACCGCCTATCGTAGCCTAGCCGCCTTGAAGTCGGTACTTGCGATTTTTATCTGACCTATAACGAATAAGCGCACAGCTATCATGATGGTAAGATACAAAGGCAGCCTTCATGTTACAGCTCCATCGCTGTCCTGTGGCCGGGATAGCTCAGAAGTTGTTCTTAAAGCGAATCCAGTTGTCTAATATTAAAATACTTGTAAATTAAAAATATTGAGTGAAATTATACAAAGTCTATCTTTAATTAGTAGACGCTTTTAGTTTTGAATGCACCCGTGTTGGTCCAGGCTCCTTTGCAGAATAGACATTCTTGTCAGGCACCTTGTAAAAGGCAAGCATAGGCTTACTGTCACTAACACCGTAACATTCTACTAGGTGGTACAACTCGCCCTGACTCTTCCTGCCACCATAACATCAATGCTTGCATTTGATGTTATGGTGGTATCCAGTTTGGTCCCAAGTTGGCAACGCACCATTACCACCTTCGTGTCTCTAGGCGGCATGAATTTCTTGTTGTTGTCCGTCTGCTTGTGTTATTTACAATATCAAAAAAAATATCAAAATCAATTTAGTCTAGTCAAAATGATTTCACTTCTATGGAGAAGGATACCTACATTAATTGCACTGGGTGAAAACTTACTATATGGTAGATATATCATTAGTAAACACCAATTTTGAACTTGTACTTTTTTTGTATTTGATGAAAACATTAAAAACTATAATAACTTTTTGCTGACTTTGTAAACAGTACCGTATTTTAGAATTATTAACACACAAGATTTTTTAAATTTAGTTTTTTATTTTTCTACCCCCGCCCATCAATTGCATTTCACCCCTTAAAAATCTAGTTTTTCCTATAATTTGAAATATAGATAAAAAAATATAACTAAATAAATTTTAAAAAATATTTTTGGTTCTGCGTAAAAGAAAAAAAAATATTTTTACGTATATTTCGAAACGCAACAAAGCATGGAAATTACCATTAATGTATTATAATATATGCAAATTATTTTTAAAACACAAATTCGCAAAGTGTCTTTAATGCATCCTTATATCTCATATTAACTGGACTAATTAGGGTTAGCAGTGTAAATATTTTACCAGTAGATATACTAACGAACTTTTTAACAACGCAAGGAAACCGGAGTCAGTTCGTGGAAATAATGCTAAGCTATAAAACTAATTAAACTAATGATTCAAAGTTTGCTATTAGAGAAGATAGTTATGAAAATATTTAGATTGGTTTAAAATTACTTAATCTATAATAATAATGGATACGAAGTACTCCGTATTTTGAGGGTTTCCCGAATAAGATCGACTATTTGCCTCTCTACCTGGTAGCTTATAAGAGGCGAACATACCTATGTTAAATGGGTCATGATTAACAAGACCACTGGTGATTAATAGTGCTGTGTAGCTACTGGCCTAGGTATTCTACCGCCTTAATAACTCTTATGTTCCAATCCAGGTTCTAGCTACAAGATAAATAAGCACCTGTAACATCTATGTCTTCTATAGGACAGAATTATCTCTTTCCAATAAGAGGGACGTGTGCTTTTTCACTGTTTTAAAAATGTCATGAAATATATTCAAAAGCCGTAACTTCTTAACGCAGTAAATTCTTATTGAAAAGTGATAGTTATTTTTTTACAACCAAGACAAAATACATGTAATATGATTACCACCTTCCACAAAACTCGCAAGGTGCGAGGTCCGGACCGTATGGCGGGTGCGTCGTCATTTTTACATTTAAAGCGTTCAAATACGTATTCGTTCTCTTATAGGAATGAGTTGGTAGTTGTGGTGAAGGATGGCATGACTGCGGGGACGCTTTTCGCAAAACTTTTTTTAGATGACGACTAATGCAATGTTAACCAATAGTTTACATACCTAAACCCTAAAGGTTAGATTCAATTTGTGTAACTTTATATGCAAATTATATAGAAGTATCTTCAAGTATATTCACGTCCATATCCCCGAAGAGGTAGGCAGAGGCACAACCAAAGCACCCACGACTAGCCGAAGACACTAAGCAAATTATATGCTTAAGTTATGGGTTTTAGCCAACGATAGCAATACATGAGAATACTTTAATATATACCAGAATACCTAAATTTAATAAACACCTAGAGCCGGAAATGCAGAAAGCGAAATGTTCATCACACAAAAGCCTGCCCCCGTCGAAAATCGAACCCGAGCCTCTCTGTTGGTTGATGTAGAAGCGATTTTTAAGATATACTAGCGGCCGGCCCCGATTTCGCACGGTTATTGAATGTACATATAAACATTCCTCTTCAATCAATTTATCTATTAGAAAAGCCGCATCAAAATCCGTTACGTAGTTTTAAAGATTTAAGCATACAAAGGGACAAAGGGACAGAGGAAGCGACTTTGTTTTATACCATGTAGTGATGAGCAACTTATTTAATGACAGGTTAAAATCCAACGAGCTAACTCGCCAGCACAAGTTCTACATATACCTATTCATATTATTTTATATATTTTTGTTGTACACCGAGCAAATATAGTAGTAATATATAGTTAATAAAAAAGGCGAATTCATTTTCCACCAGTCAACCTTTAAGCCGACAGAGACTGAAGTTTGCAAGTGCCACACAAATAACAATATACTATGTCAATACTTATAACCTCAACTTGTATGTGAACCTAGGTTTCTCCGGTTACCTACAAATATCAACGACATTGCATATCTTTTTAGTCAACATTTCGTCTGCCATTTTTTTCACATGCCCAAACAAACGCAGCCCCTTCTAATGTTTACAGCACCACTTTATTTCAATCCTTCTCCTTCTCTCCCTTTAATCTCACTTTTGTAAATGCAATCAGTGAGCGTACATCACAGATTTTCCATAGTTCTGTTTTTTAACGCATTTGACTTACTTTCTAGCTTTTTCTGACTTATCCCTCTCTAGCTATATTCATACATATACATGTCATTATTTCATTGAAAGTAACGTTGGTAACAGATATATGTATACAGGGCTTTTTAATGAATGTATTCGTAATTCGCTCACTTCTCTCTGAACCTCAATACTCGATACTCTCTGCCTACTCCGTAAGGGACTTGGCGTGAAGATATGTATGTATGTGTGTATGTATTTTCGTAATTCACATGTTAGTGATGGACAGCCTAGGTCGTATTGTCAAGCACTTTTCGCAATAATCCAAGCTCTGACGGATTTGTATGCCAACTTTATACAGTACGATATCACGTACAAATGGGGCAATGTTATTTCATTGGACATCGTACATTTTCATTCCCCATTCCCAGTGACAACCGTTGACACATGTGACACATCGCTTTCGAGTTCTGATTTGGTGCTATAGTGCGACCAACATATACGTTCAGCTAACAGCGCCGCTGGTGTGACGATTGATGCTTCTATTTGAGAATTTTACTTAGGAATCAGTGATTATAAAACACATGTGACACATCACATTCGAGTTTTGATTATCTATATTTAAACCAAAAATCCCCATGTTGACCCGGGCTCCTTTGCAGAATAGATTATCTGCCTTCCCGCGAACAGCTCGTAAAAGTCGAGCATAAGCTTAACGTCACTAACACCGTGACATCTAACTAGGTGGTAGAGTTTCGTAGTGACTTGCCCGGGTTGGTACCACCGTCTTATGTATTCCTGCCGTCATAACGTCCAATGCTTGCCGTTGATGTATTTCGGTTCAGAGGGTAAGGTGGACGGTAAACATACTTTTGCTCGAGGCCTAACATCCCGGCCTCTGGTTGGCAACGCACCATTACCACATTTGGTGTCTCTAGGCGGTGTCAATTTCTTACCATCAGAAGATCCTTCTGCTTGCCTTCCATTATCATAAAAAAAGTTTCAGACAATATGGTTTTAGAAAGAAATTGTCAAAAAGTAATTTTAGTTCTAATAACTTGGTTTTTTTAAGAAACAATATTTATTTGCAGAATATGTGTGAATGATCTACGGCTAACTCTACCAATACAATAAATTCTAATTTTGTGTATATTTTAATGTTTTTGAAGTGTAAACTTCTTTAGCGGCGTTGCGCACTTTTATTTAGAATGGGTAAAAACTTCTAAACTCGTGTCAAAACACGTGACATGGTGCAGCGCGATTGCGTGAATGTTCGTATTGTCATGTTTGTGTCCGATAGCGCAATAAAAGAAAATATTGTATTCTACCACATAAATGGTAGCACTTTCATACTGATAATTAAAGCAATTCGTGCAAAATTATTCCCTAAACATTCCAAAATATGAAAAATGCACAACGTTAATATTCAAGTTTTCACTTCTGCCGGCACACACGGAGTGCAACCCTTATTTTTTTTGTCCGTTTCTTTACAGCAAAAAGATAATAAATACAATTAAGATGGTATATATATTTAAATTACCTTTTTCAATCAACAAGAAACAACAGTCCTTTAATATAACAAGAAACTTAATTTAGTTTATCACTTCAAACATTTTCTTAACCTTGTGACGTAAGAAAAGCTTAATCTTGTATTTGGGACATATACAGGCTGCTAATCTTATATATGGGACAGATACAGAATGCTCTAAAAATAGCCTTGCACTCCCCTTTTTAAGCCGACAGTGAGATGTGTGCCTTTTATAGTATTCCCAGCACGATGGGGACCGTAGATAAACTGCAATATTATTTTAAGATTAGGGTCAATGCTTACTTATCTGTATTTTGTCACCTTCGATAATATAGAACGAACATAATAATAAAAATCACATTCGCAATTTTGTTAGTTATCCTATTAAATTTTAAATTATCAAAATACGGATTCGATTCAAGTTTCAATATATTTATGCGAACTAAACTAGTAATTATTATAAGCACAGTGTGAAGTTTTTTTGATTAGCTTTCGCTTTTTTATATTAAAAAGCAAACAAGCTAATGGTTTTTCTAATGATAAAAAATTCACGCCGCCTAAAGACACCAAAGGTGGTAATAATGCGTTGAAAACCTGATGCCAAAATGTTAGACTTCGAGCAAAAGTAAGTTTACCGGCTACTTTATCTTCCGAACAGGAACACGTCAATGGCAAGCACTTTGAACAGACATTATGGCGGCATGAATAGATTAGGCAGTGGTTCCAATCCAGACGAGTCGTTGTGAAACTCTACCGCATAGTGAGATGTCATGGATTTAGTAACGGTAAGCCTATGCTTGCCTTTTACGTGGTTAAGGCAGATGGTCTATTCTGCAAAGGAGTCCGGAACCACACGGGCTTTTTTAAGGAGCTATCTCTATAAGCTCTTTTTAAACAAGTACTCGAAATTGTGCCTAGATATTTTGAATATTTGACTAAATACTAAAAAACCAGACTTATAAAAATATATCAAAGCACTTTTAATAATCCATATTAGCTAACTCAAGTGCAATGCCCCTCGCACTATGTATGGATATCAGCTGAGAGCTAGCAACTTCACCTGGTTTTTCAGAGATATCCAATTATTTTTCAATTATTTTTTTACATACTTTTCTTTATTTTTTTACGTTTTCATAAACGTGTTTAGAGTCCCTAGTTGAAATATCATGAACTAAAACATGGTTTATACATATTTTAATGTTGCATAATATATAGTCCAACTAGCGACCCGCCCCGGCTTCGCACGGTTATAAAATGTGTGATTGGTTTACTTTTTCTTTTTCTTCTTCCAACGGCATAAAGTGAAAGCTTCTGTTGCATTTTTTGGTGGTATTACAATTGTTCTACTCGGCTAGCCGATGATTGGCATGATAGCTGAAATATATAGGTTTTTATTATTATTTAGGGGGTTCCTGCCGGCAGCTGTAAATCAAAGAGAATATAATCACTACGTTTTACTGTAAATTTCCTCAGGTTGGTGCCAGTAATTTGTTTCCTGCTAAACTTGCCTATCATCAGCGGAATTGTGAACAGGATAGCAGGCGACAACGGAAGAAATTTGGTATGATAGTGTTGCCATATCAAAGACTATTTATTTGTGCAAGAGTGCTTGGAAAGTGTGCAATTTACTATATGTACTGTGGTTTAATGTCTTAACTTAAAAAAAAACTGAAAAATCGCCATCGAAATCCCCTTTGATAGTGGCCGAGTACAAGTTAGGTAATAAACAAAATAAAAGCTTACAGATGAATTTATAACCTCTTGTTTTTAAAAGTAGATTAAAAATAAATTAAATAAGCTAAACAAGTTACCTTCGCGTGTCAAAAAACTATGTAAATGAAAATAAAAAAGGATGTAAATTTTCCATTTTATATAATGTAAACAAGAGTAATGTATTTTTTTTATTAAAATATAAACATTAGGGCGCAAACATATGGGTAACTACCCTTAACGAGAATGACGTTATTATGTAGTCAACCCACGCACGTAAGTAGTCGAAAGTGGGCTCAAAGGACCATTGATTCTATAAAGTTGGACAACTCCAAATGCTACCAACTCCGTGTCATGGCAAAAGTACTTTGATTTCGGAAGTTTCAAAAGATTCACGACCACATTTTAGCATATAAACTTACTAGCTCCCACACGCGGCTTTACCCCCGACCTCAAGTATGTTTTTATATGAAATGTAACCAATGCAGATTCATAAACTATAATAATAATAATAATTTATTTATCAAATTAAACAGATTTACAATTTTAATGTTCGTAAACAGCAGCAATAGTGCAGAACTGTGTCGCTACTATTTTCGCCCACATCGGAGAACTTTACAATTCACATAGTAATTTAATGCAAATACATAAAAGTTTGTTACAGTAGATCTACTGTAACAAACTTTTATGTATTTGCATTAAATTACTATGTGAATTAAATCGGGGGTAAATAAATGAATATGGGATGCCATATTGTGTTTAGTACATTGAAATTTATACATGTTTGCATTTGTATGTGCAGCACGCAAGGCATAAGCGCGCGCGCCCGCGCGCGCGCGCGTGTGTTTGTGTGTGTGTGTGTGTGTGTGTGTGTTTGCGTGTGCGTGTGCATGTGTGTGCGTGAATGTGTGTATGTGTATACATATATATGGTATGTTTCTTATGGTATACAATATGGTATGGTATACAAGTATGTAAAAGAGTGTACATTCAGTTTATAAAGTAGAAATGAGTAATTTAGTCTCATACTATGTTAAATTTTTGGAAGAAAACAGTCAATTTCGATTTACGTGCACGGTTAATGAGTGGATATATATTTAAAATTTTATTTACTTTATTATATGCTAATGTAGAAAGATAATCAAAGTGGCGCCTTGCTAATGCAGAACCAGCTTTAGTTTTATTAAATGTTTTGATAGGGCGGCGAGAATTATGGGTTATATTTATAAAAGGAACACTTAAATGTTTGCGCAAAATAATCTCACGTATGTACAATTGACGAACATACAGGACTTTAGCAATTGAATACAGCTCCGTTGTAGGTTGTAACTATATTCCTGTAAAGTTTCATCTAAATCTGTTTAATAGATTTTGTGTAAAAGAGTAACAAACATCCATATATTTTTACACACTTTCATATTTATAATATTCATAGAATAATAGGATTAAGATTTAAATGCTTAAGATTGTCTTTAATATAGATTTAATAAAGAATTTTATTTTTTTAAAACGCACCTGTTTTAAAACAGTGCAAGATCTACTTCCTTAAAAAGTATCAACATTTGGAAGTTGGACCAAGTATCGATAGTGGAAAATATTAAATATCTTAAATTTTTAAACCATACCGCAAACAAAACAACAATTACTGAAAACTATTTTACTGTTAAACAGTATGCAGACTTAAAAATACAGATTTTTTTTCTTAAAACTGCTCCGAGCAACAAACAGAAAAAGGGCTTATTAGTTGTGATTGTTATGACAAAAAAATATATTTAAAATGTACATATTTGCATCATGAATGATGTAGCAACAATATTTACAAGCAAAAATATTCTAAAATATGGTAAGTGTTTTAATAATTCATTTGATTTTTAAAAATATACAAATCGCTTGCTGGCATTTAAGTCATGTGTTATAAATAAGTAAGTATCTTCACGCCCATATCTCCGAAGAGGTAAGCAGAGGCACAACCAGGGCACCCACGACTAGCTGAAGATACTTGATCCCACAATGAGATAGGTGGCAAGCCTATCGCCAACCGGGCACATATCCAATCCCGAGCAACCTTTTTTTATTAGAAAATTCGAAAAATCCAATTTTCTTTTTGTTGTCCGATCCAGGAATCGAAACCGGGACCTCATGCAGTCAAGTCCGACGCCTCTGTGTCGCCTCTGTGGGCTAGCGGTTCATTTGTTATATTTTCAACAAAATCTTTTATTTCAGGTAAATCTGTTAAATATTATTATAAGGTCAAATAATGTATCTTGAATTTTAATGATAATATGTCTAAAATTTAAAATAATATTTCGCAATAGACGGCTTTAGCTTTATAGCGGCGGCCGTCGCGCCACCAAACGAATCAGTTCGCTGGCACCTATTTGTCCGCCATAGTATTAAGTGAGATTGATCTCCTAAATTTTCTTCTAGAAGTTTCTTCCACTCGGGCAGTTTAACGCTTGGTTTTTTTATGAGCGCAAAGATACTTTTTCGTTTTCGACTATCAAAATTAAAAAAAAAATTAGTCAAATATTTTTTTCAAACGTTTTTTTTATTATTATACTAGTATATACTCGCAAATAATTTTATCAGTTGCACAGAAAAATAATTAATAATTTCATTTACAAATATAGCACATTATAGGTACGAGTATATTTGCTTACATTATTTTTTACGAATTCAGATTCTTTAAGCTTTTTAAAAATATGCAAGTAGACGACTTAAAATAATCTCGTTTAATAAGGCAACCCCATCGCCCGCGGGTTATCATGTCTTAAAATGTACTAAATTGCTTTGAAAATATAAAGCGAGCAACCGTCTCAAGTTTGTGTTCTTTTATCCCGTTATTATTTCCTCCACGCGTTAACAAAGCCAGCTTCTTTTTCAGTCTATAGCCCTGAAGGTATTTGTTTCAAGTATAATAATTAAAATAATATATTACAATATTAAGTCGAAATCTACACGAGTTATAAAAACTTAGAATAGCTGCGTTTTTATATGATTTCAAGGCAATTTCTTAATAAAATTCGTATATACAACAATTCCTGATAATCTTAAATCACTTCCATTAAACAGATTTCGGGATAATGTATTCAACTTACTTTTAGAGAAAAAATATTATAGTATCAAAGATTTTCTTGCAGATAAGAATAAATAATTTAGTATTTCTAATATGA
>NJDD01000033.1:7367-24172 GCA_002245505.1 Calephelis nemesis
GCTGCAGACGCCCGACGGGGAGCCGGCGCTGCTGCTGCTCTCCTTCAGCGACGGCGACAGCCACCGCCTCGCCGTGCCGCCCGGGGAGAACGTCGCCCTCAGCAGACAGGTCAAACTCCACTCACTAACGGCATTTATATATTTCTTAACTTACAGGCGTAGACATAAGTGCATTAATCTTTACATTGGATTGTGCAGTCGTGGGTGACGGCCCTGAAGGAGCACGTGTCGTATTCCGGCCACTACCTGTGGGCCGGCTCCACTGACATCGCTCGCGAAGCTACCGAAGAACTGGAAGATGACTGCAAGCCGCTCGGTAAATATTTACTGTATTTTTATTTTACTTTATTCTTAGATACAATTTCTAAAGAATCAAAAACTACAACGTCAACACATTGTTTATGTTTGATTGACAAACAAATTTCATTCTTAAGTTATATGTAAGTATTTATTTATTTATTTTCAAAACTATTTACAATAGTTGATATAATGACACCTTTGTTTGTTTGTGTTTTCGACTATCCACTATTTTATAGTAACTAGTGGTCGCCCATTAGTCGACATTCGACCATACGTTGATAAAAACACCATCTTTATTTTTCAAGACCAACTACTTTGTTTCCTGAATAGTTAGTGAGCCATCTGTGATATTTTATCGTCAACATCAATGTATTTGTTTGTATGTGTCAAATGCATGTAATGCAGGTAATGTTTTATTTATTGATTTAACGTTCTTTAAAAGAATTATTATTGAAAAATATTATCATTCTGCACTTCTCCTACACGTAAACTATAGGTGTGTCAATTTTATGCTCCTGCTTCCTTGAAACCCCTCCCGTATCAAAAAGCTTGCTAGTCAAAATACTTCTACTGGTAGAGTGATGGTAATCTATGTGTTTAAAAATTAATCTTAATGTACCTTGGTCATCTCATCACCCGTGAATTGGTAGAACTATTACGCTTATCACTTTTTTGTTGCCATAATTATTGTAAGAAGGTTCTGATGAAAAAAAAATAGGTTTAGCAGAACATTTGGAAATTTAAGGATTCCATATTTGTAGTATAGACTGACGGGTCAGCTGCAGTCTTCAAAAGAACTTGAAAATTGCCATAACTATGACATTTCGTGTTACTAACACAGTTTAAAAAAATGTGACAAGTGCTCGCTAGATAAGTCTGCTAGTGAAAGAGGGCAAAGTCTTTACCATGACTTGGTATACGTTTTGTAAGTTACGTGTCGAAATCTATGACACATTTGGTCTAAAAATGTTTTTCTCTTAGTTACCAACAGAGCCGCTGTTCAAAGTTTTCATACAAATAATTTATAGAGACGGTAGCGAGTGAAGTAAACTTGACAAGCCCTAAACTCATGGCTCTCATAATGTTGCCAAATAAAGAAATGTATTTACCTCGAGGTATTATAAAAAAATCCTTCACCAAATACCGTACCGTAAAACCTTAAACCTGCTTAATTAGTATTAGTTGTATTACAACTAGCTGTTCCCGCGAACTTCGTTCCGCCCGTTCAGTTTGTATGGGAAAAATTAAAATGTTGTTTTTCCCAGTTTCCTCACAATATAACAGGATAAAAAGTATCCTATGTCCTTCTCCCGGTTTTAAATTACCTCTCTACCAATTTTCAGCCTGATCGGTGTAGCCGTTCTTGAGTTGTAAATAGTGTAACTAACACCACTTTCTTTTATATATATATAGATTTCTGACATTATGGGATTTTCTTGGTCATAAAAATAATATTAATAGTATTGCCGAAGCAATATGTAGTTAATTTGTTAGGTTTCATCTACATTTAACAAATAAACTAGTATTTAATGACTGGCTATAAGTCAACAACAACAGTGTAAAATACTTTAGAAAATAACACAGTAGACAATGTTTTCCAATCATACCGTGTTTCTACAACAATTATCGTGAGTCTAGTAACATTCGACGAATGTCATAATTATTCCATTTTTTTTCACCTTACGTTTATTGACGTCATAGACAATACTAAAATAACCGACCCTTAAGGCCACTTGCACATTTCTGGGTTAGGTATTTAATACTGAGTTAGCCCTAACTAGGATTAGATCACCTTATATTTGACAGTTTAATTCTATATCAAAATATGTAACTCGGGAATGTGCAAGTGGACCCTTGGTATATAAATTATTTGTGGTTTTTTTAATGCAGTTTTTTTACAGTTGTTGCATAACATTTCCTTTTCATTTACTAATAATTTATTTTGTTGTTCGTTGTTTGTGCATGCAATTGGCAGTTTTCGTGTAAGTGGTTTTCGTTTATTTTTTTCCATTGATACAATCCATGATATTTGCTGACCAATAACTCCATTCAGTTTATTTAAGTGAAATATAATTAGCATTGGTTTTTGTCTGTTTTTTTTTATGTAACTTGTCATAAACAACAAAATAATGCGGCTGTTTTTTTTATTATTATATAAGTTATCATTTCTATTTCACGTTACAAGTTAACGTTTTGTGTATTTTTATTGAAGCTAACCTTCTCTATCAAGATTAATTTAATTTTTCGTTGAATTCACACGAAGGCTTAGCGTCCACTTTATTGAAATGTTAGTTGACTCTCGACATAAAATTAGGAAAGAACGATTGATGTCTCTGAGATAGGCTCAAAAACAATACTGACGTTTTCTGTTCAGATGCTTTTTTTGTCATGACTTTTGAATAGAATTGAATAAGAACAACTTGACATATGATGTCAAGGAACTGTATTGAATAACTTATGTTCGATTTGAGGTGATTCGGAGGATATTTGGTTTTTTCGCGTACGTTTGTTAATGTAATGCAAACGCCAAATCCCGAAATATATCATGTTAAACCCCTTGTGAGGTTGTACGTGGTGCCAAGATATGTCCTTTAGCGCTTTCAAGGAAAGAATGAAATCGAAAAATTACCTATTAAAAAAAGTATCTTCACGCTCATATCCCCGAAGAGCTAGGCAGAGGCACAACCAGGGCACCCACGACTAGCCGAAGACACTAAGTCCCACAATGTGATAGGAGGCAAGCCTGTCGACAACAACCTATTAGATTAGTATTTTTCTATCTGTGACCTCTCCTTAACTTCCTAACAAGTAAGTTGGATATTTATACCAAGCTATCATTGCTGATAAAATCAATATAGGTACCTTTTATAATAGGAGGAAGAGAGATCATAACAAACGATTGTCCCTGTCTGAGGTGGGATGAAAGTTCCATTCATGGTTTTGGAACGAAGTTCCTTACATCAGGCTTGGAGGAGATAGGGTTTTTGCTGCACACCGAACTGAAAAAAATGTGATAGTAAAAATAAGAAAAAGTGGGTGGAATAAAAACGTTAAATGAGACGTTCGCAGGCGCCATAATCGTATACACAAGCGAATAATGCGAGTAATGTATAATTTTTGTCTTTCATCCTCACTCCACCCCGCCAATGCATAGGCGATTCTACATTAGCCGAAGGAACTTCGTCCCTACCTGGTGTCCCACGACACCACATTTATGTTTTATTAAGTTCGATAACGTCTTGACCACGAGAGTGATTAAATAATTACTTTATTTAGGTTCAATGCAAGATGCGCTGACGACGGCCACGAATAGCCTCGCGTTGTTGGACACCCAGTTGAAAGAATGTGCGGCTATCATTGCGGCTTTGGACAAGAGCGTGCAAGTCGGCAGCTCGCTACACCACTCCGCCTATATGGTATTGTCTTTTGACCAATGTAAATCATTTTTATTGTTTCAATCTGCTCTTTCTTTTCTTTTCTTTTCTTTTCTTTCTGTTTTAGCTTTTATCAGATGTGTGTGATTTTGATGATTTAGTGATTTCGATGTTTCTTATTTATAAGAATCAATTTTGGAACTTACTTTGACACTTACAAAAATGTCAATCAATATCAGACAGCAATTTAAAATCAGTTTAGGGTGTAGTTAAACGTGCATAACTTTTTGGACTGAAGTCAAGTAAAATGGTATGAAAACGCATATTTTCGTAATATCTATAGTAAAAGTTATTTTTTTTTTTATAATTAAAATAAGTTAAAGTAAATCTGGCCCGAAAGGTTGTAGTGTAGATGTTTTTATTAAAGTCATTGTAGAATTTAAAGGGATATTAGAAAAAAAATTTGAAGTGATATTCTAAGTGCATTACTGGTGCAAATAAGCCTTAATATCTTCGAAGAGCCAGACCTCTGTTATTAGTTGAAGCTGCGAAAACTTTAAACTATAACGAATGATGATAGCGTAAAAATCCTGAATGTCTTGAAATTGGATAGATGTTGCTTTGGCAGTTACTGGGGTTCAAAAATATAAATAAAAAATGTCAACTAACGTTGTCAATTTATAAAGCGTAATTTGTTTGTATTTTTTTATTTTAAAATTTAATTTTGTACCTGTTAAAATAGACCAGCAACGTTAAGAAGATAATTCCTTATCATCACAAGCTATCAGGGTGGTATAGCTTTTATTAGATCGCACCTATTTCGTTACTTCTTTGCCGCTTTATCTCTGCCAAATTTATGATGAACTTAGTAACGAGTTCTACCTGAGGTGATCGTATAAGAAATTATCTTAAACTACGAGTACATTGAACTATATTGACTAAATAATTCGGACGTTTGAATGAAACGTTAAGAGAACCCGTTTTGTATTTTGTTTGTTTGTTCATGCCGAAGTACGTTATGAAGTAATGTGTGCGTGTGTGTGTGTGTCCCGCAGCGGTTCCAGCACGCTTGCGGGTCGGGTCAGGCGGCGCTGGCGGCGCTGCGGCACTGTGCGGCGCTCGTGGCACAGGCACGGGACAGGGACTCCGCCGCACTCGCCAGGCAGGTACGGTCACCTACCGTACTATATAACTTCACATTCGGATAATACCCGAGCGATTTGGTTGTTGAATATTAACCTAATTATCACCTGGTACCTACAACCCCGACAACATTTTTGTAGAATAAATACCGAGGGCGGTATTCCCAAACGATTATGACTTACAAACATTCAAGAAGTGAGTGTACTCTTCCTTGAAAGTTGGCAACGCATCTGTGATACTCCTGGTGTCGCGGATGTCCGTGGGCGGAGGTGATCACTTTCCATCAGGACCCACTTGCTCGTTTGCTTCTTGTAAAAAAAACAGCCGTTACCATTTGTATTGTTAGACCCTACACCTCAATTATTCATTTGCAACTGAGTGTTGTTAGTCTTCCTGCTTAAGTAAATTTATATAGCTGACAGACTACAATAATAATAGTAATAGGTCAGTTTCAATTACTTAACTATGCTACTAGCAGATGATGAGAAGTAGCATATTTAATCCTGTCGGTCTGGAAGACTTTTTGGATGCTAAATACAATGCCTCTTAAAAAACTTTTGTCTGTAAAGTCAGTTTACTGACGATACTTGAACGTGAAAACGTCCTAAGAACGGAGGCCAATTGTGCCTCTTTGTCGCTCGTTCCGCGCTCTCGTTTGCACTTCAAGCCTTAAATAGCATGCTTGCTTAATGCCGCATGAGTCATGTTTTTGAAGTGAAACTTCTTTATCGGTGTTGGAAAAAAAATTAGTGTAACATTTTTTCGTTACGCGTCACATTTTTCCGTTACGCGCCATCTTTGTTCTTATCCCTACCACGCGTGATTCGAAGTATACTTTCTCCAGCAGAGTAGGGATTGACAATAAACTTTATTTAACCAATATCTGTAAAGTTGCATAATTATAAATTATTTTTTGAGAAATAACGTTATAAAGAAGTTTCACTTCTTCACTTCTTACGTGTGTACGATAGTACACGCACACATTTTTTTTATTTATAAGACGTCACTTCATAAGCTTACGCTCAGATACTCAGTAGGATCAAATTCTTGTAAAAAACTCCAACATCATGACTTGATCTTGAGCCCCGTCTTTTACTACTAGCCAAGCAACAAACTACCTGACTAGTACAAAATATTTCGATTTGAACCCTATAATTTGTAGTATTATAACTACGAAGTCTACTACCAGGCCCCCGCAACTCGGTCGTACCTACAGCAATAAATGCCTACAAATTCGCGTGGAGACGCATCCACCCTGACAGTGAGTGTCGCCGGTTACGCGTAGAGCACACGCGTGCGTTTATTGAAAGTATTTATAATACGTTTAAAATAGAATGACTGATTTAAAGCAGAGCAATGCTTTTTTTACTGATGTTTGTCGAAAAAAAGGACAAGGGACTGCCATTTAAAAAAATAATAAAAAAATGCTTTATTTTGTTAGCTATACCATCCGCAAATCTTAAAATTTCCTGCCTTTATGAGTGATTCTAATCACAGACTACTGATTAGTCATTATGATCTATGTATATAACATTAGTCACGACTAATTTGTAAATTAAATGAAAAAGAGTACCTAAGTTCTTCAAAACTTATTTTTATTTCAATGAGTAAATGTCTACCTACTTATATATTTTAGATTAAGTATCGTGTTGTTTACAAATAAAAGTAGCCTAAAGTGGGTACTTTAGTACTTATTATTCTGTGCCTAAAAATTAAAGCTTTGTTTTCTTTTTTATTCCATATTATGAAAGACTACGTATAATATTTATTGCAGTATATTCTATCTACCTAATTGACGGAGTAATCATACGCATCAAACATAAGATACAATAAGTGGTCAAGTTTCTCCTCTGAATCTCAGACCTACTCAATATGCTCACAAAATTTTATGAAAATCGGCCAAGCCGTTTCGGAGGAGTACGGTAACTAACATTGTGACTCGAGAATATTGTAAATAAGATAGTAGATAGCTCATAGCAGAGCCACAGGCAAAGCGAGCCGAGTAATCATACTCATCAAACATAAGATACAATAAGTGGTCAAGTTTCTCCTCTGAATCTCAGACCTACTCAATATGCTCACAAAACTTCATGAAAATCGGTCAAGCCGTTTCGGAGGAGTACGGTAACTAACATTGTGACACGAGAATATTGTATATAAGAAAGTAGACAGCACTCTACGCTAGACAGCGACAGAGTTATGTGTTAAAAGAGAGCGGGAATAGTTAGGTGAATATCTTATGAGGCACGGAGCGCTTGTACAAGCTGATTTGAAATTTGTTGCTTAGTTACAAGGGTCGCTATTTGTATGAACCGTTACAACGAAGAGATTGTTCTGTACGATAGTACATATTAGTCTGTGCTACTACTTTTCATTGTCAATGTTTCAAACTACTTGTTTTTTTCACAGGTAGAAAAAAATAGAGTGCTAGAAGAAGCTTTGGCAGCACTGGCTAGAACACACCACGCATTGGAGATGTCAGTGGCTGAAGAACTGACCAAGGTTTATGTCCTTTACATGCTGTGTTACTTAATTTATTCATTTTCTTGTTTTTGAACCCAATTTTGTTACTTTCAGAGTAAGAGAAAGAAAACGAATCAAAGTCTCAAATCGCATACAGAGTCCAAAGAAAATTTCTATGATGTATTTGATGGTAAGTGTCTAGTTTACATATAAATATTAAGTTATTTAATTAATTCATTGATAAAACCCCCGAGCCTAGAAATAAAAGTGTACGCCGTTTCCATGTTGGGGTTAGCGCTTGTAGTTTTACTGGAGTTTTCGTGGTAGATTCTGGCGATGAGGACGACACGCTGGTGACGGTGGGCATGTCCAGCCCGCTGGGCGCGCTCAGCCCCTGGGGCAGCAGCCCCGACCTCACGCGCCGCTCGCCCATCGGCAGTGCCCACGGGGACGGTGAGACCCTACCGCTATTGCATTACACACACGTACACGCACACGCACGCAACGCCTACACGTACGTACTCAAGCACGCACACGCATATACTTCTGATGGTTAAATTTAAAATGATGACTCTGATTAATAAATTTGTTTTACACATATAAAGGTTGTATATGTAAAAATGTCTTGTCATCCTTAGATTTAAAATGTAACGGTTTCGAAGAATCTTGACATAACCCTCGGATAATATCAGAGCGATGTTGATCGTGGAATGTCAACTTCTTTCTACATGTCCAAACCAGCGAAACATGCCTTTTCTCATTTTAAAACCAACATTTTTTTTCAATTCCACTCTTTCTCGGATCTCACTGTTAGGAACCAGATCAGCTCTGGCTTCGACCCAACCCTTGCTTATACACAACGACGTTGGGTAAGCACATAATCATTGAAAACAAGTCAAGCACTTTGATTCAGAACTTCGCTTTGTAATAGCTTAATTTCTTACCCAGCGCTCCATTCGCACTATTCCCTGCATATTCTGTACTCCGTGTTATAACTTCCATCCCTGCTAAAATCTCAGCCACAATATACAATTTCATCTCTTAAATTCTTTCATCAAACTCTTAAATTCTTTCTGGCTACGTCTCTTTCAAACACCATTACTTTGGTTTTCATTGCATCTAAATGTAAGTCTCTTTCTTAATAATCACCATCCATAACTGTGACTAGTGTTTGCAGCTCAAATGGTATAGACCCCAAAAGTACAGCATCATATGCAAAAAGTAGGCAGTTTACCACTTGGTCATCCACACGCATTCACTAATAGAAGATAAACAAGCGAGCTGACAACACGCAACCATGCTTGACGCCAATGCTAACATCAAACCAAGAGGGTATGATGCCGTCTACTTGGCGTGCTTGATAAAGGCCATCGCCGCATCTGCCTCTTTTCGAACCGACGAGGACTGATACAGTACGCGTAGTCTCCATGGAATGCCCTAACTTACTGCAATACTTTTTCGGGTCAGAATTTAGTCCAATGCACTGGCAGGGAGCGCAACATGCACTCTTGTAGCCAATAATCCCCTAAAAAAATAACATTATAATAGGTGAAAGAACACCGACGAACGAGGACGCTGAGCTGCGGCGCTCGATATCGGTGTTGTCGGAGTCCTCGGTGTCCCAGTTGGCGCTCAGCCCCGCCAGCTCGCGCGGGACGCTCGTGTCACAGGGCGGACATGTCTACAGGAACGCCAGGCCCTACAGGAAAACTAAACTCAGGTAAACTATAAACTTTTTTTATGATATTGGAAGGCAAACAAGCAGACGGATTTCCTGATCGGAAGAAATTCACGCCTTCTAGAGACAACAAAGGTAGTAATGGTGCGATGCCAACCTTAGGCCGGGATGTTATAGACCTCGAGTAAAAGTAATTTTACCGACTACCTTACCCTCCAAACCGGAAAGTCATGACGTTTGGCGGCAGGAATAGATAAGGCGGTGGTACCAATCCGGATGAGTCGCTGCGAAACTCTACCACTTAGATTTTTGATGTCGAGATTTGACAACTCCATCGCATGCTGATAGTAATTTAATGAAGTTATCTTTCACTATTCCAATTAATCATAATCTGGTGCTATGCATGAGCTCGCCCCGAGTGGTACCACCGCTTTATCTATTTCTGCCTCTAACGCAATCGTCATTGTTGTGTTACGTGCTGGAACGTAGAATTACAATCCCGGTAACAGGATAAAGACGCATCACAACCTCTATGATGTGAAACAAAAAAGTATTAGAACCTTTACGTTAACACTTTATTTTATTGAATCAGGCGTTACTTTGTAGAAATCCATCATAACAGATGTAGAATAAGCCTTTATTTTGCTAATTCCGCGTAAGGGTAGGGTTGTCACATGTAAAGAATGTGACAATTTATATTGTTTCCCGAGCTATTCCTATATTCGTGTCCCGGTCACGGAGATGGGCGGTGGGAACGTCAGTTAGGCTTGTCACATTCTGTGTCATTTGGAGGATTATTTGCCACAACAGTTACACTGCTTACTCGGAATTGGCAAAATAAAGGCTTATTTTACATCTGTTAACACTTAAGTTTTTATTGACGTTTTTTAATATATTTTATTTCCTTTATTGCTTTAACCGTTTTATTTAACTATAAGTTGTATGATTTGAATTTTATATTATTTAATTTATTTTCGTTTTGTTTCAGTTCGCATTTGTCTCTTTGACATTTATGAAACGATAAATCCAATAAGGTTAAAGTGGTTTAGACACACATACGCACAATTGTTTAGTCATAATTACAGTTCAAATTAGTTTAAGTTGAGTTTTCAATATTTTGTGACGTTAGCTAAGCTGTAAGCGTCACTCAAGGGGAGAATAATGATCCCCTTGAGAGCAAGCAATATTTACGCAACGATAGGTTTTTCAAAACTAACTTTCGACCTTTTTAGACGTCCAAAATGTATGCTCAATTAGAAACCAGCGGCCGTATTTACTTTATAAGCGAGGACTATTTCGATTCAACCTAAAATAACGTCAAAAGTAAATAATAAAAATATTACCACATCTTGAAAACAATATCAAAACTGATAAGTCCTGACAACACACAATTGTGTTTGTTACAAAAGTTGGTCTCAGGTTGTGAAAAATCAATTTGTATCTTTTTTAATAACGCACTTTTAAGTTTTGTTCAATAAGTGGCTTACGAGTGTGTTTGACATTTATGTCCAGTTTCTACGTTCAAGAAACAAGTCGTTTTTCTTCAGAACGGTAGTCTTTTGTAAGAAGAGCAAAATCTAACTACGGTCGTTCGTTGTCGATTGTTTACTCGACATTTTTGTGAAACTGTGAGCAATGTTTTTTTTACTTTTAGGCAAGCTGCCAATGGTGATGCTAACTTATTACAGTTCGTTGATAATAGGAACCGCCATTGGTCTTCTTTGAATATCTTAAAAACGTGACAGGTTTGACAATAATATTGCAGAATAATTAATTTTAATCAAGACGTTTTAGTCCAACGGTGACATTTTAGTACCTGCGGTGCTAAGTTTGATAAGCATGGTAATAAATAAAAAACATAAGATAAAATGTAGGTTTTTGACATGATTAAAAAATAATCATTGACAACAGACAGTGTATAAGTAAAGGATATTAGAAACATTAATAGTAAATACGAGTTTAAACTTTAAATGTCTAATTAATAACCAAAGACTAAATTATTCTAAGGTTGAAGTTGCCTTCATAGTCAATGCAGTATGGTAAAGACTCAACAACATCTACTTAAACCTTGGTGTATTTTACGTTTGTTAAAGGCAGAAAACGTCTCGTATTATTGATATTTTCAGATACTTATATGGGGTAGTCGTGATGTGGATTTGAACTGTCAAAGACACGGTGAAGTATCTGGACTAAAATTCCCACGTAGGTCCCATGATCAGAACGTAGCAAGGTTGGTCTCCCGGTAGACAGCCCTTGGTGCTGGTGTTAGGGATAATGCAATCCGTATAAATAGTGACGTCTAAGGCTAAATCTGGTCGTCGACTATATCCTGTAAAGTTGTATAAATCGCTTTGTTACCAACACATTAGATATTCCGAAAAAATATAGACCGTGGTCACGACGAAACTGGAGAGTGAGTGGTAACTGACAAGAGAGACTATTGACACACAAGTCTCTTATTAAAATTGATAGAAATGTGTTACTTTGCGTAAATCCATACTTAAATCCAAATAAAATGATTTAATTTGCAATATCCCGTCAAAAAAATGTATACGTATTATGGCGTGACAAAACAGGCAAAATAGTGCGCTAATGAATTGGACTTACCGGAAGCTAAAACTCCCAAATATATCCAGCTCCACACAATACACACCACTAAACTGATTTATTTACACCAACAATACACACACTTTAGTACTGTATAACCATTTATAATTTTAATAATTGTTTACATGACACTTTATGTTCACAAGTATAAAACATAATACGAACCACTATTGGATATTAATCACCAGATATGAATAGTAAATAATATCATTTTCTATATTATGTAGTTTATTTTATTAAATGGATTTTTAATTTTATTTTGTCAATTAGGCTAAATGCAGGATTATACCCAAATCTAAAAAAATTGGCAGTGTCAAAAGACTTCGGTTTTTTATTCTATGGCTTTTATTAAAATCAATTACATTTAGTGTGACTGATATGTATAGTTTAAATCACCTTATTTACAACATTTATTCCGAACTGTATTTATACCAATATGTCCGCTTCAGGGCAATGTTATTAACGCATTTATAAAACTTATTCCGTACTATTATGATATTTATTATAATTTTTATTATCTAAGGGCAGTAAAATTGCAAAAAACCGACTCCAACTTCACTACCACGCGCGATTGGATGATTTTTTTTCGAATTTTTAATCTAATGCGTCCGATGTGGTCCTATATACATTTTATTAACATCCAACTACTGAATTATACACAAGTACACATGTAGTGAAAATTTATATATGTCTATTTATATATTAATTTTTGTAATAATAGTTACATATAAATTTATTATTATTTATATATAAATTTTACTTTATATATTTTATTATATATTACTCTAATTAACCATTAATCGGATCATCATAAAATTTGTATAGGACCACCTCGGAATCATGATGTACCTTTCGAAAGAGAAACCACCAAAATATGTTCGTTATTGGCTGAGTAATCGCGTAACAAACATACAAAAAAACATGTCGAATTGAGACCATTATTTTAGGAGTCGCTTAAAAAGGTGCTATTTTTTTTTATACCTTTGATGCCTAATCTTTACGTCTTGTTCGTTACAATCGCCATTTGTCAAAACCGCAGGCTGACAATTTTTTTCTCGAAAGAAAAAGAGTGATTTAAAATTAGAATTGCTCAAGTTGTATAAAAAAAGTTTAAGAACTGCATTAAGAAAGATTTTGAAATCTCGAAATCATTCTCTTTTTTTTTAACAGATAAAACGAATTTTTGATTATTCTCTTTCTTGTAATAGAGAAAAAGTTCGTCCATCTGTGGATTTGACAATTGGATTTTGTAGCAAAGAAGCACTGTGACTACGTTTTACCAATTCTGGTCTATGTTGTGTTCAAACATAGAGCTAGCTTAAATGTAATATTCTAAATCTTGCTAGATTTCAGAGTTGTCGTGGACAGTCTGAGTTGTTACAAGGACACGCGTTTTATGACCGCCTCGTTGGTCGAGTGGCTAGCGTACGCGCCTAACTACAGTGACCAACCACGAGGCTCCGGTTCCATTCCCGACGGGGGGTAGGCATCTGTGTGATGAATATTTAAATGTCTGCATTTTCGGGTCTGGATGTTTATTAAATTTATTCTTTTATCTATTTAAGTATTTCTATGAATCGTTGACTAACAAGTATAACACAAGCATGTAATTTGCTTACTTTGGGGTTAGATTCAATTTGTGCCATTTGTTCAGAGATATTTTATGGATTTAAGAATACTATTAAAAAAATACTGCAACATCAGCTCTGTGTAGTATTGATATTCTTTTAAAAATATATACTATATAATTTACTATTTACAAGTATTTTTATCGATTGTATGCTCTTGGATTATCTCCTCTCTCATGCTTCTCGTAACAATTACTTAATAGAACATTCATACGACAGTTACAAAGTGCCATATGATATTAGAAATATTTAAGATTGAATTCCGCCTTTATTAACATTTACTTATGACCTTAAAGATTTGCTAAACTAACAAATTCACTAAACAGTACTATTACTTGCAATTGTTATTACATGTTTATGTGCTCAAAACATACTTATTTGTAAAAAAAAGAACATACTTTATACCATAACATGAAACATTTGTTGGGAACCCCTGGACTATAACTAAACTGCAACAATCATCTAAAACAATCAAAATTTTAATTAAAATTATTAATTAATCTTAAGTTTTTAAATTTTTGATTTTGATATATATATTACTGAATTTCTTTCTTAATGTATTTATATTCAATTTAATTGTAATTTTAGATTATATTGCATTTTTTTAACAAATGTTTTTAGTAAATGTTCACGCTTAGAAATATGTAAACATTGTAATTAAAGTTTATAGAGTAGGTAGCTATACGATAATTTACACAATATGATAGGTATGTACAAAGTTATTGCAGAACATATCTTGTTTTCTCGAGTTCTAAAATAATATGCAAGAGCTTTTATGTAATTTGATAACCTAAAATCATCAACTTTTTTAAGAAAGGAGAATGCTAAAACAACCCAGGCCCGGCGCAAACGAAATGTATCTCAATTTATCTGGAAAATGACTAATGAAATGTCATATGGGTACTTCTACAAAAGTTGGACAAATTTTACCCTCATTTTGCTTTTTAAGTTTTTGATGAAAAATAAACAGTTTTTTATTATTAGGACGTAGGTAAGATAACCATTGATACGATTTTGAATCAGGCCAGTCACTTTAGCAATTAGTTTTTGAGATATTTCGATTTTTGTAAATTTGAATGCCAGGGAACTGACGAGGTTACCATGGAACTGATTAAAACACACAATTCACAGAAAATTTTAGATATATTGAATACAAAACTAATATTTTATAATGGCACATTGTTTTAAATCAAATGACATTTAAACTAATTAAGTACTTAGTGTACATGTAACAAAATTCACGTTTCTTGCTTAGATACTACAAATAATCTTTAACCAGTCTTTAAAGCAGTCTTACTGAAAACGTATTTAATACTGAGTAAGTTTCCTTAGTAATAGACATCTCTATAGATCTATTCCTATACTGAGTGACTGGTCCATCACTTAAAAAATGGACGTGCTGGATATTTGGAGGCAATGCTGTTAAGATTGGCTTAAGATGAGCCCAAATTGCGCCGACATTATGAGATAAATTAGATGCCATAGTACAATGTGAAGTAACAGAATTCTTTAGGTATACGACGACAGTGTGCAGGGAGATTTGAGTACGGGAACCGCCGAAATGGAATGTTTGGATTTCTTTATTGTATTTTGTACAAAAGTTCTCCGAAAAGTCCATATGGACTAAGGCATCGTTTTCAGTTAGCGACTTTTTCAGGTGTTTGATTGCACTGTACTGAGGAATTATGCTAAACTCGTGTTGGAAAAATTTTACGATATCCCTTTCAATTTTTGCGATGAGTTCTTTGGGTTTAACTTCTTGTGATTCTATCTTACACTTGGTAACAAATCTTTTTTTCTTTGTCTTTATATCCATTATGGGCTCTTTCTTGCTTACCCATTGTTTTAATACAATTGATTTCGAGTTATCGTACTCTTTGTAAGTTAAGCTTCTTTGACCACAGTCATCACATATTCTTTGAAGACATCTTTCAGCGTAACGATTGCAACAAAGTTCTTCCAGCAAACTTTGATGATTGTGTACTGCTAGTATATTTGCAGTTCTGAGAGCGGCAATCTTCAGGTCCATGTTTTCATGATATGTACAAGTACAGGTTTCACGATTTGACAGCTTCGGCGGTACGACCCAAAATGGTCGTAGTCGAGAAAATAAAGAATAGCTGATTATTAAGGGCGTAGTTTTCAAAATTGTGTGTGTGCAATTTCAACAGACTATCGTTCTGATATCGCTTTTGTTTTTTGACTTGTTTTCTAGTAATAAACTCTTTTTTTCCGGCTGCAAGGCGGCTGTTAGCATCGCCTTCAAAGAATTCTTGAACTAAACTTTCCATTTGCATTTTCGATTTCAGGTTTCTTTTTTTCTTAACAAGCTGAGGTCTTGTTTTTTTATATGTCACTGCTTTATTTTTAATTGTCCATATTTTATACTTATCAACCACTTTTCCAGATATCACTTTTCTGAATTCCGCTTTATCTTTGTAGTTCCTAGTTTTTGCAAAGTTTTCTTCTAGTTGCATTTTCATGACTTCTCCAAAAAGAGCTTTTTTCACTAATTCTCACTTTTTAGTCACATCTTCACTCATTGCTCCGATTCTAGTTTTAGGTGTTTTTTCTGCGGATTTAACTACTTTTTTCAACTGTTGTTTCACACGCTTGTACTTCTGACGCTGACTGTTTAGTTTATTTTTAAGCTTTGCAATAACATCATTCATTTTTTTTATTTGCTTGTTTCTGCGTTTTCGTTGCCTTAAGCTTCTTCTTTTGGCTTCTAAGGCTCTTTGATTTTCAATGCCATCAGCTGCAGGTCTGTTAACATGTATTGCAAGATCTTCAGCTTCATCGCCGGTGGATGGGGGTGAGTTTTGCCGGATAAAATTATCCATATTCCGGTTTAACAATTGTTTCCGTCGGTAATCTTTAGCACACCCTTTCCAGTTTTTTCTCGTTATACGTTGTTCCCGCGGTGTCATATCTTTTATACTTTTTCTTTGCCCCTTTTCTTTTTTTTAAATATCTTAAGCGTTCTTTTTCCTTGTATTCCGCTAATTTAACAGGGTCATTTCTTATTCTACTCAACCGGGCATTTTCGGCTTCCCTTTTTTTTTGCAAAATTTCTTCTCTACTTAATTTTTGTTTTTTATTTGTAGGTGTCATGGTGTTTTTATCTGAAATTATGAAACATATTGTATACCTACGATATCTATCCAAATTTAAAGGCCCTGGCATTAAAATCATCAGTACCGTGGCGATACGTCAGTTCCGTGTCGAAACATCGGACATAGAACTGACGACACGGTACTGATGAATAGGACACAAATTCTAGGTTACAATTCAAAGTATCGTTTTTACGGGTAAATTTTGTTAGTAAGATGCAACATTATAACAAAGTATACCTTATTTTAATTAAACTGCAGAAAAATATATAATAATAGAGAAATAATTACTCACCACGGAACTGAAGTCTTGACTGGAACAACACGTGCGTACGCCGCAGCCTGCTCGCTGCCACTGTTTTTGAAATCGCGGCGCGGGACAAAATGGCGTCTGTAGATAACTTCACCACCTATACTTTACTGAGCGATGACCTTGACGTATGAGCATTGATGTTTCGCGGGAATTTCGAATGTGTACAACGGAACTGACGAGTAAAAG
>NJDD01000033.1:24349-45844 GCA_002245505.1 Calephelis nemesis
AATTTCGAATGTTAATATTGTACACGGAACTGACGAGTAAAAGTGAAGACAACGTATAAACGTAAATTTTATACTATTATTGTTTTAACTCTATTTTAAATTGATCTAATATAGATTATTAGATGTTTCTAAGTTTGTAATTCAGAGGTAAGATTCATTATAAATTGTATACATTTCGAGAAAAAATTATTGTGGTGTAAATTGGGAGTGGTGACAAGCCAAGGTACTGATGATTTTGACTTATCGATTACGTTATTTTTATAACTTATATTAAAAATAAAACTAAAATTGAGTGGACAGCTTAAAGTGACCTAGATAAAATGAAATATAAAGAAATATTTACAAAATATACTAAAATATTTCTTATATCGACTGATGACATCAAGTTGCCCAACTTTTGTAGAAGTACCCATATAGGTGACAGCATCGAAAACGATAGGCTAATCGTATGCTCGATGGCTAATTTCTACCAAAATTTCTACATTTAGCCATCGTTTGCGATGATGGTACTTATATTACATTTCATTACTCATTTATACCGATAAACTGATAAATGTTTCGTTTGCGCCGGACCTGGGTTTTTTTCCATACTTCGTGAGCATTCTTATTTAAAATTTAAAAAGTGTTAGAGGTTTAGATAAATTTAAAGTTTGGGGGCTGAATTCTTCCTTTTTCATCTCTATGCTCCTGTTAGATCTTTTGATAGATAGTTATTTTAGTTGGAATATTTTTTTTGAGTTGTGACTTTCACCGTATGGCTAAAGAAATCGATTAGTTGAATATTTAAGTACATAAATGTATACTTAAAAATCCATTCGAAATAAATGTATCTGTGATATTGTGAAATGTGATAATTCTGTTGTTTATTATCATTTTGTATTAGTTGTAGATATTATTTAGCCATTTTATTTATTAAATGAATTCAACAGTTTTGTTTTATTTTATTTTGTTGAGTATTTATTAATTATATTATTTTTAATTATGTTAACAAACGAATACATATAATGCGGAAAGTGCGCACTGTACAACCATGTAGGTAACTCTTTATTTTTATATCAATGATATGAAATATGTTATATGGATGTGCACATTTTTTTGGTTAAGTTATGGCTTTGTATTTTATTTAAAAACAGCAGGTCCGGTCTGTTACCGTACTCTCTGACAAGGTACACAATAACAGAGAGCTCTAACACCATAACGCCAGAACTAGGTAAGGTGGGAGTACAAATCAATGTGCGGCGTGTGAGTACTTTTTTAAACAACTTATTTAAAAACAAAACAAAAAAAAATATTGAAAAAACTTATGTCCACAACACGGAACAATGCAGAGTGACAATCAGCTTACAAAAAAGTGACAATTTTTATTGATTTCAATACTATTAAGTGGGTAAGAAATTAGTAAATAGAAAAAATATTGATAAAGCAGTAAAAAAACTTTTATTGTAAACTTTTATTATTTAAAAAAAAAAACATTTTTTATTTACAATAAAAGTTAGATTCTTTTAATTGCTCTAAATATTAAAAGCAACGGGAGTCCGTACTTAATATTTTTGTCTAATAAAAGCTACACAAAAACTATCACACAATGTTAAGAAATATGTTTATATATTATGTAGGATGTGTTGGGTACTTAGAATTCACATTATGTTACGCCTTCATTTTTATTATACTGCGCAAGTAAGCATATTATCTTACGTATATGATGCTAATCATAACATGCTTATTTCTACCATTATATTTATTCTCATTAATATTCACGAAATAATATTGTCTTAGAAAAACAAGGAACCCGACAACTCTATTTTTAGACATTTAGAATGTATGAGAATTCTTTGATATTATTGCGGAAGACTTCACGAAACGTTGAGTAAAAGTTTTGACATACTATTTTATTACAATAGTACGTACTAGGCAAAATATTTTGCTGATATATTAGGCACGTTTCTGAGATAACAAAGAAATTTTAATTGCATATACTTATAAAATACTATTAATTAACAAAACAATGAAATTAAAAATTCGCCTCTGTAGTCTAGCGGTTCAGGTGTTGGACTTGCCTGCTTGAGGTCCCGGATTCGAATGCCGGGACCTGCAACAAAAAGAAAATTTCTGTTTTCCAATTTTCTAATAAAAAAATGATGTTGCTCGGGATTGGACAGGAGCCAGTTTGGCGATAGGCTTGCCATCTATCGCATTGCGGGACTTAGTGTCTTCGGCTAGTCGTGGGTGTCCTGGTTATGCCTCTGCCTACCTCTTCGGCGTAAAGATACTTCTTTTTTCAATTGTAAGAAGTTATGTTAATATTTTTCAACCTAAGAGCAAGTTCTATGTGTTTTATGGATGATATATTTTACAGATTATTTTGTAAAAATTGTCTTTACAGATAAAAAAGAGTAATGCTAGAGCTAGGGGATTGTTTCATTTATATAACTTTAACCATCCATCTTCGATATATCAATAGTAATTTAAAATCACCTTGTCATTCTCATTGATAGTTGTGACTAATGACTCATACGGTATTGTGTAGAGACCCTAACGCCCCCACGTTGGGCGCCATTTGGGGGTTGAGGGTGGAAGGCGACATAAAGTCTCGCTCATCTCCGGTGTTCCCAAGCCAGTTGCGCCGTAGCGCTCGTCGGGAGCACACGGCCTCGTGTGTTATAAAAATTCTGAAAACATATGACATTCGGATCGTGAGTGTATTATATAACCTATAATTTATATTATAAAAATGTCGGCTTTAACAAAGTTGGCGATATAATATGTCACTGTAACGTTATATTTGAATACTACTGTATTTTGAGACTCACCTAAAACATTTGTAATTTTTGTCATAATATCGTTACGTTCCATGTAATTAAACCTTTTAAGACGTTTTATGACAAGTAGAGTCTACATATTTTACTTATGTACTCTACCTACAGGACTTTATTTAACTAGCGGCGCTTCTCGGCTTCGCACGGTTATGAAATATACATATAATCAATCACTTTATCTATTAAAAAAAAACTGCATCAAAATCCGTTGCGTAGTTTTAAATATTTAAGCATACAAAGGGACAGAGGAAGCGACTTTGTTTTACACTATGTAGTGATTCACATCAAAAATCTCTAGATATAAATAATTATAAGGGATGGTTCATAAATCTTTTAATTTATTAATGAAATAAACCCTTTGCAACCAAATTAGTTGCAAATATCTACTTAATATTTAACGTTAAAATCTTAAACATTTAAAACGGGCAATACTGAATTGTATTTTACTGGTTACTGCATACTTAGAAATGAGTCGGTACTTACCTGTTTTTCGCACGTATATTCGTATTGCGGTATCATAAGTCTTCAGTTTTTGGTGTCATTCATCAACGTTTCAGGCCAAGGTCAGGAGGGTCGCTGATGTGCGGGAAATTTATACTCATTTTAATTGCCTCACAATATATGTTTGTATATTTAAACTTAAATAATATATGTTATTTAAATGTCTAAACACTTGACATTCATTAGCGTTTTAAAATAAAAGGTTATAAGAATATATTGAGCTTGGTATTAATAGGTATCTGAGTCAAATGCAATAGGATAGCATTTTTTCACATCTTCACACTTGTGCAATACTCCCAACTATCTATTATTCAATTTAGTAGCATTTTTGACATATTTGACTGTTTAAAATAATAACTAACGAAATTGTCTTTCGTTTAAGGGAAAAAAACGAGAGTATTAAGGCAATAGTGATCAAAAAATTATAAAGTATTAAAATAGTGATATTTAGGGTACGGGACGCCCTGACATTGGCTAAATATATCGACCATACATCCCAAATAAGTCGTGGAAAACGATTAAAAGCCATATTTATAAAAGAAGAAGGAGAAGATATTTAGGGGCAAGGAATATTCTCTTTAGCAAGAGTTTAGGGGCTTGTTTCATCCGAAGGTTAAATTAAAAAAAAACTTTCTGCATAGAGAATGTAAGAATTTATCATCTATTCTCTTAAATTTTTAACAATAATTAGCAGAAATGAGTTCACGTTGTAGAACCCAAATAATTTTCCCTTGTACTTTATTCAAGTTTGTGATGACTGCACTTAAAATAATCAGAGAATAAAGTATTACTTAAGTATTACTCAACTATTAAGTTGCTATGATAATAATATCGCTATGGTATTATGGTAGCGATGGGTTATTTGCTCATCAGCATATTAAGGTGTCTGGGCCAAGGAGCCTCTGATTATTATCTTGTTAATAAACTTAGAAAAAGGAGGATTTTATATAGGTAGTTATAGTACATATTTTCTTTATGTAAATGTTTAAAAATCTTTTAATTTGAACGTACTTATTATCGAAGTGGTCCCACTGCCACCAAGTCCGGAAGTCGAGGAAAATCCTCAATCTGTTGCATATTTACGGCCAATATTAATAATCAATCCTTACCCAAAATTTGCTGTCCAAGATTGATATTTTGATCCATTTTTATGTTATCGCTTCGCAATAACATGTGTGGACAGGATAACTATGGCAATATATAGGATAGGCTGGCGGATACGCAGCTGTCTAGAATGCTTGAAATCCATCTTTAGAGATATATAATTAAAATTGGCCGTTGGACGACATAATGTTGAAATTGCAAATTTTTAGCAGTTTTACTGTATTTAAATATCAATTAACTTTTAAAACAAGCCATAAAAAGCATCGTGTACTTACTGTACCTAATCTCTTCGCGCCTTAGTATTGATTCGGTACTGAAATTTTCCTCGTGGGCGTAAATTTTGTTTCGTAAGCGAAACTTGACTAGCGAAATGGTTTTGGGAATATGTTTGATATTTTCCACTGCCGGCGATTGGTAAAACTTCCAAATATTCATATTTTTAAATAAAGAAACACTTGTACTGTTTTACGTATCACTTATATATTTTTTTCTTTTTTTATGTTATAGGAAGGCAAACAAGCAGACGGATTTCCTGATGGTAATGGTGCGTTGCCAACATGAGGTCAGGATGTTAGGCCTCGAGCAAAAGTAAGTTTACCAGCTACCTTACCCTCCGAACCGAAACACGTCATGACGTTATGGCGGCAGGAATAGGAAAGGCGGTGGTGCCAATCCGGGCGATTCGCTGCTAAACTCTACCACCTAGTCAAATGTCACGGTGTTAGTGATGATAAGCCTATGCTCGCCTTTTACTGCGAGCTGCCTGGCAAGAAAGGCAGATGGTCTATTCTGTAAAGACCAACCCCGGACCCCGGACCAACACGGGGAAATAGCCCCTTTAACGGGGAAATTTAGTTTTAGTTTTAGCCCTGATGATGCCGTATAAGCGAAACCGGTAGGCTATTTACAAAATAATAAATTATAAATGATACTTTAAACAGTAAAAGTGTTTCTTTATTAAAAAATATGGGTTTGGAAAGTCCAGGAGGAAACTACTTTTGGCATATTAGAGTTCACTCTCGCAGAGTTCAGAGCTCTACGAAATGGGCGTGCCAGACAGACTAGTTCTCATCGTACGAGACTACTTGTCGAATCGCAAATTCAGATTTCGTGTAGAAGGAACTCTCTCTAGCAGTAGGCCCCTAGAGGCGGGAGTGCCGCAGGGCTCGGTACTCTCACCTATACTATACGCCCTCTACACGAATGACGTTCCCAGACTGCCGCGCGTCCACTTAGCCCTGTTCGCGGACGACACGGCTCTATTTTCAACCCACCGTCGCGGTAAAGTGATAGAAAATAGTCTCAGAAAAGCGGCCACTCTCCTGGGCAAATGGTTCAGGAAGTGGCGCATAGAAGTGAACCCTGATAAAAGTGCAGCGGTGTACTTTAATCGAGGTGACAGACCCAGCGAACGGGTGGTAACAACGTGACACCGTGACAACGTGGTGGAACGGGTCGTAACAAAGTGACACTTTACAAAACATGTGTCAGACCCATATTAGCCTACGGTAGTGTAGCCTTCGCGCATACCTTCCCGACTCATTTAAAAAAGCTACAAGTTATTCAGAATAGGTTCATGCGAACTGCCACGGGCGCTCCGTGGTACGTTCGCAACGAGGACCTACATCGCGACCTCGATTTACCCACGATAGCGCAGCATTTCAAAGAACTATCGGAACGTTACTATGAAAAAACTGCTGTCCACCCGAATCCGTTGTTAGCTTCCACGTGTGACTACACACCGGTCGCGAACGCGTCCCCTAATCATAGAAGACCCCGCCACGTGTTATCGGATCCTCCGGACCAAATAACCGTGGCGAACGCTCTACTTTCTCCACCTCCAAACCGGAACACGACAAACTCACATCACAACAACATCACACGACACCGTCGCCTCCGGTCTCGGCGACGAAGACCTCTCTTGCGCCCGGCGCCTAACGCCGGGCAACGAGCCGCCAATATTCCTCCTTCCAATCCACCCAGTAACCAGAACGCAGCACCAAGTCGAGGTACGGTCTCCCGGGAGACAGCCCTTGGTGCTGGCGTTGTAGGTAACAGCCCCATGAATTTAAATAATGATGTCTCGGGCTGAGCACTCTGCTCGGTGAAGTTGCATAAAATCGCGAGATTAGCATTTAGTCATTTAGTCATTAAAAAAAAAAGCAGAGTTCAGTATTTTAATTGAGTACGAATTGAATTGCTTATTTTGCTGAATCTTTTTCGATTGCGTTTTTGAATATTCAGAATGTGTACACCACACATGAAAAAGAGTGGGATTGCAAGAAAGTGTTGGTGTTAAAATGCAAAAGGGCATGCTCCGCTGGTTCGGTCATGTGGAAAGAGTGTCAGATGAAAGATTGACAAAACAGATATACAATGCGAATGTGGATGGGTGTAAGTGCCTGAGGAGACCAAGGTTGACATTCTACGATCAGATTACTCGGATATTATCCAAGGGTGGTGTCAAGAGTCTCCGAAACCGGCGTGTTTGTATGAAAAAGATAATGAATGTGGAGTAAGCTAGAAAAGTCTGCAGGGACCGTCAGATTTGGCATTCGATGCTCTCTGTCTACCAAAGTCTTGGCGGGAAGATATGTATGTATATATGTATATTTGACCGCCTTGTTGGTCGAGTGGCTAATGTACTCGCCTAGCTGCATCGACGAATCGCGAGGCTCGGGTTCGATTCCCGACGGGGGCAGGCATTTGTGTGATGAACATTTAGATGTCTGCATTTCCGGGTCTGGGTGTTTATTAAATTTATTATGGTATTTATTTAAGTATTTCTATGTAATAGTATCGTTGACTAGCATCCATAACACAAGCATATAATTTGCTTACTTTGGGGTTAGATTCAATTTGTGTGACTTGTCCAGGGATATTTATTTATTTATTTATTATTTATTTATTATTTATATGTGTATGTCTGTTTTGTCAATCTTTCAACTGTCATTAATTCCACACAAAAACCAACGGAACTTGCCCTTTCTCATTTTTACAGACACTTTCTGTCAATCCCACTCTTTCTAGGATCTCGCTGTTGCAAAAAACGGTCAGTGAGCTATAAGCCACAGATATTTCGTACCGCTCTATTTTGTATTTTATTACTACATGCTTTTTCTGACGTACCCAAGCTTGATTCAATAAAGTGACGCTGGGATAAATTAGGTATGCAAAGCAAGTCTAGCACCCTGACCCAAAACCTTGATTTGAAATAGCTTACCCTCAGTGCACATACTCTCTTTTCTGCACTTGCGGTTCCATCCCTGCTACCAAGATAAATAATTTCATTCTCTTGTTCCAGCACTCCATCGTCGACTAAAGCTCTTACATCCATGCTGGCTACGTCGCTTTTAAATACTATTACTTTGTTTTTTTTTCACATTTAAATGTAATCCTCTTTTTTTACAATCACATCAACAAATTTGCCGTCCCCGGGGCCAGATATGCAACTCAGATGTACTTTTTTTAACGTTTTTAACATAATCAACAGTTCGACACTAACCAGCTAATGTTTTTGGGTAGTATTCATAATAAGTTACTTGAGAGTCTTAGAAAGTATGAAATATATTCTGGACTTTATTATATTCTTTGTTCAGACTTATCGCCAGTTTTACGCTTGCTATTGAGAGTTTATGATGCTATTACAGAGCATATAAAATTGTCTGTACGATGTTACTTATTTGTAGAGTTCTGACTTACTTTTGTGGACTTATACCTACAACCTTGAGTTCCTATAAGGTTTCTTTAAATTTATTTTGTTATTATTTTTCACCGTTAGCGCTTGATAAAACTTCCAAATTTTTATTCTTACTTTTAAATGATGTAACACCCTACTATGGCAGTCTTCATTTATCCGTCACTTACCTAAAAACATTTTTATTTATTCATAGATTGTTAAATAGTCTCATAGATTGTGCATTTTTAGGTATTGTATACAGGTAGATGAGAAATCATGTGGGAGATTGAATTGGCAATTATTGTTCACCCATAAAATGTCTTCTCTCAGACTTGAATGGTTAAATGGTAAAACGGGATATATCAGTATCTGTGTAACATATAAGCCCAGGACAATAAGAATATCAAATTATATTTTCAAAGTTCCTCACCAATAGAGTACCTAGTAAAAAGAAGTGGTGGATTTGCCGTCTCGCTTTGAAGACTCAAAGAGGCATAAGGCATTTTTAAGAAGTTTGTAAACTTTTTTGTTGTTAACTCTTGTTGCAAGTGTTTATAAGCAGCAGTGACTATGTTTCACAAGGCAGCTCATTCGCTCGAGTGCCTGGTTTTTCTGAATTGAAAATAACTTTGACGAGCTCTAATGCCTGGTTTTTCTGATTAAAAAAAACATTTCTTCCGTTCTTTAGTTTTTGGCATTCGCGTTAGCATTTTGCCATTAGTCAAGTAGACATTTGCACCAGGTTAACCGATTCACCAAAATCGGGTTTTAATTACCTATTCAAAATTAGTCACAAGTAAGTAATATAAATACTCTTTAGAAAGAGGTCACAGGTCGTCAATAAAAGTCATGTCGGGTCGAGTAAAGCGGTGGCCTTATTACTCAAGCTCATATACCTAGTGAGATTTGGCGGCAACAGGAAAATACACGATGCGCTAATTTCTTCATGATTATTTCATTTGTGCACTTTCACTAAACAAAATTGTACAAAATGCCACCAAAATTGACTAACTAACTCAATATAAAAACGAAATTCAATCATTATGAAAAAACTTCGACCATCTTTTCTCTCGATGGCGCCAAAGCTCCAAAAATATATTAATGCCGTAACCTAAAACTTTCAGAGTGGCCACTCGAAAATTAATTAAAATAAATTCTGGAAGTCGTTAATTATGCCAAGTATGAACCTAACATAAATTCCGCTTTATGGTGTTCGGTTGCACGGCTTTGAAATGAGTCACGGGGACTCACGGAACTTATTGTTCATGTAGGTTAAGGGTTGTATCGATCGGTTCAAACACGCGATATAACCGAATTACGATTGGTTTCATAAAAAATGTCTTCATCAGTATTGTATTAAATACAGCGGTACTATTTAAATTATGCGCTTCGGCTATATTCGTCAAGCTTCGGAAATCCGAATGTATTTTAAATATATATCTATATAGAGTTGTTATTACAATACCTAACCATTTCGCTTAAATTTAGATTAGGTCAGCCAATTTAAAAATAAAAGTGTAAAATGAGTAAAGCCGAAGCGTATAATTTAAAAAGTATTACTGTAAACAATTCAGTATTACCAGTTAACAGGTTAATAAAAGAAATGGATAACTGATGTTTCAGTTCAATAATTTGAATAAAAATTAGTGCGATGATATAACGACCCGGCATATGACATTGCCCGTTTTCCGCTAGACGGGTACATTAGGCCTGAAGGTTTTTGCTAGAAGACAGTGACGCACCTATACCTAGCTTTTACGTTGTCTATAGACAATGCAGTTTGGCGCAATTTTTATATAAAAAAATAAGTTTGCTATGTTTTTTATTCGTCCAAATCATGACACTAGTTTCCTTATATTTGAATGCCTTAAGACCTACTTTCAAATTATACGGGTTATACTTTTTCAAGTAAACTTTATACAAAATTTGGGTTTGCTATGTATCTATGGAAGTCTCGCCTCTTATTATGTAGTATTTATATACTCTTTGAGACAATGGTTTTCTTTCAACAATGTTACGAGAGTCTTGTGATTATTCGCTGTCATATTCCATAAACAAGCTACCTTCCTCATTAAACCTAGACCTACTGGATTATTTTACTTGTGTGATGTGATTTCCTCATCGAATTGGCTAGATCCGTACCTCCTCACGTTTTCCTTGTCGTTTATTGCTCGCCTTTAAATGTTTCATTTTGCTAGTCGCTAGTCATCTGACGTATATTTCTTTCTTTCTACCAGGAGATACTTCACACTATGTTGTTTTTCTATAATTAATAAAAATATTGCTGTTCCAGTGAACTTCATTGCACTCACTTTGTATGGGAAAAGCAAAATGTTATTTGTCCTAGTTTCGTCGCAGTCGACCGGGATACAAAGGATCCTATGTCCTTCTTCTGGTTCTAAGCTACCTCCTCATCCATTTTCAGCAATATCGGTCGAGCTGTAAATAGTGTAACAAACACGATTTTATATATACTAGTGGTCTCCCATTGGTCGAAATTCGACCATAATAAAATTTTAATATATTTTTGATAAGAACGCCATCTTCATTTCTCAAGACCAACTACTTTGTTTCCAAACTTTTTAGTGCGCCATCTGTGATCTTTTATCGTTATCATCAATATACTTGTTTGTGTGTGTCAAATGCATAGTCGTGTGTATAATGTTTTATTTATTGATTTATTGTACTTTATAAGCATTAACATTGAAAAATATTAGCGTACTGCACTTCTCCTACACATAAACTATAAGTGTGCCAAATTTTATGCTTCTAAGTTCCCGCAATTTTCGGAAAAAGGGGTCCAAAATTTTGGCATCACGTATATAGATGTATTCTAAACATATTTCGTCACAACCTCACAACTGATAGCATTGTATTCGTATATTGCCTGCACGGAGTCGGTGAACGGAATAGCTCTTATCTTGTCTATTAGATGCACAATCAGGAAATTAGATAAATTCATGAAAGTTTCCGCCATTTCTATGTAGCGTTGGTAGAGTGAATCAAAATTAATGTATCTCTTATTAGTAAAAGTATATAATATATAAAAAAGAATGAATGAATAATACGAAATTTGGCTAATCGGCTAGTAGGCACTAATATAACCAATTAACTTTTTATAATATTACAGCAGATAAATATTTTACATCGTCGAGTTACTGAAACAGACATTTTTGTAAGTGATAAGACACGGCTCTCTTGATATTAAAGAGCCAACCATGGTCTACAGATGCCGTGGACGTTATAGGTGTGTCGCTGTCGTGTGGCTGGAGTGTTAGGTGTACCTAATGTACTAGCTTCTTCAACCTCCGGGACAAAACGCACAGTCATTATGGCGGTAGCAAAAGGTAGCTATTTATCCCTGGTAAGTTCCAAAATATTCCAATTATCTAAAAAAATGCAGTATTAGTACGGAATTATCATCTGTAAAAATATTTAATACTAGCTATTATTTTCTGATTATAGCCCATTAACAAGGACTTTCACACAAACTTTCAACCCCTATTTCACCCCCTTAGGGGGAGAATTTCCAGAAACGCTTAAATACGTATCTATTTTTTTTAATATTTAGCCATAAAGTTCCATATTTCCTTCTTAAAAAAATGACGATTTTCCATACAAACTTTTTACCCCTATTTCACCCCCTTAGGGGTAGAATTTCCAGAGCGCTAAATACTTATGTACTCATTTTTAATAAGTAGCCCAAAAATAAAGTTTTATATTAAAAAAATACAGTGTTCCATACAAACTTTCAACCCATATTTCACCCCCTTAGGGACAGAATTGCCAAAATTACGTCCTCAGTGGGTGGGTTCTCAATAAAATGACCCTACTCACCCAATTTCATGGCTGTAACTCTAACAAATTTCGCCCCGCGATGGTGAATCAGTCAGTCAGGACATGTTATTTTATAAGTATAGATTATTAAAAATTTGAAAATAAACTGGATAATAAATACGTCAAGCCTGAACCCATTACCCCAAGCGCGCTGGCACTTTATTAAAACATCAAAAAGAAACCCTGTTTAAAATGTCGGATGAAACTGGATTGGATAAAACAGACACATTATGCATCGTTGAGCAATAAAACGGCATATTGTGCCTACTCCTCGTACCTTATGTATCTACTAGGTATCAGGTTTGATGTACAATTTACCATGTAAGTAAACCGTGCGCAAAACAGGGGGTTGATAAGGGCCTTTTCCGACTATTACAAACTCAAAAAGGGTCGTTTACTATTGAAGTGCTGTGTAAATTTGTGATTAGATTGGATTTACGCTATACCTACTTTAAAGAAAGATAAAGAAAGATAACGTCTGTCGACTCGGCTTCTTCTTTTAATTTTCTTTCTTTGTAAATTTGTAATTTTAATTTTTTTTAAACAGTGTGAATGTAACGCTTTATGAAAAATGTTCAATAGAGCAAAACAGTGTCTTATTAATTTACTAGTAAATTATATTTCGTTAATTTTAAATTATAAAGTAAAAACTTAATGTTCGATTAAAAAAAGCGAACGATGAGCCTTCCTTCTCTTGTTTGTTGGCTAAAAGAGAGCAAATACTTTAGTTTCTTTGATTTGTACCAGGCACTAAACGAAGATCTATGTTTTCATAATGAAGGTGAAAATTGGCAAGATTTCAAATCGGACCTACCGCAGTTGTATCAGCCATCTGCATAACGCTATCGGTAGCTTTGATGTCAGGTCAGTTAAATATACATTTATTACACGTAGGTCAAAAAAAGTTTCTTATTCTAATGAAGTGATAGTATTTTTCATCGCACATTAACATATTTGAATGGCGAGAAAAAAGATGGCCGCCATACAAATTTGAAAAGGCTGTAGATTTTTAACGGTTATAGTTGGAGATTTGGTTCAACAATGATTGTTCAGTTTTGCCAGGGCTTTTGGGATTTGACATTTTTACCTAGAAGGCGGCCGTTTTTTTATATTTATTTTTTTTTGAAAATTGCAGGTCAAGTCACCAAATATGACTTAAGGAGTTAACGGGGTCGCAGATTACGAAATTTTTAGATATAGATTTAGATTTTTATTAATTTTGAACCTAGATGGCGACCGGAAGTTATAATTGAAAAACGGCTACGGCGGTCGTAGCGTAAAAATTGTTTCGCTAAGGGATAGCATAAATTTTAGAAAATAAAAATAAATTGCAAAATCTGGTCTACCTTGATCTAGAAAAAAGTAACGTTACGGCCTGCATAAATAGACTTGAAGGATATGCGTTTTTTACGGAAATCGACAATGGCGAGTACTGATGCTGAGAAGAATACAATGCACAACATCCATCTAGCTACGAATGACTAAATTAGTAACGTAAATTACTAGATTACCACCATCAGGTGGTACGGTTATCACATCCCGATGTCGATATTTTTTTATCATTTTTGCGTCGTTCTGTAGTGCCTATAACAAAATAGATAACTCCCATGCGAAACCTTGCATCTGTAAACGTGCTAGGCTACTATTCAATGTCTCTAATATGACATATTTTAGTTTAAAATAATTTCGTAGCTTTTGGTTAAAACATTTTTTAGCGTCACAAAAACTATCATCTATATATTAATGCGTTATGCGAAAACTTTGGACCCTTTTTACAAAAATTGCGCGGACGGAGGAGCATAAAATTTGTCACACTTATAGTTTATGTGTAGGAGAAGTGCAGAACGCTAATATTTTTCAATGTTGATGCTTATAAAGTACATTAAATCAATAAAGAAAACATTACCCACACTACCATGCATTTGACACACACAAATATGTTGATGATAACGATAAAAGATCACAGACGGCGCACCATACAATTTGGAAACAAAGTAGTCGGTTTTGCGAAATAAAGATGGCGTTCTTATCAACAAGATATTAAAATTTATTATGGTCGAATTTCGACCAACGGGCGACCACTAGTAATCATAAATAAGTCATCATCGCATGCAAAAAAAATACAATCTTATTGTTTTATCGTTATGTTTCGATTTGGTTTGACAAAGTCATTTTCTGGAATAGGTTTATATAAACTTCTCTGCACGGAATTTTGCTATGATTAGTTTTTATATTAAATTATAACCAGGGCTGGAATTAGAAGTCTGGAGGCTTTGGATCAACAATATTTTTTCCAAATATTTTTTTTCAGTCAAGTTTCCAGTAGGTAATATGCATTTAAGAATCTTAATCAGAAACGAAAAATGTCAAAGAAAAATACATTTACTAGTGTTTCCTAGCCAGAATTGGTAACATTTTTATATAGAAATCCTAGTGTTAGGCTCCACGTTTGTGAAGGCCTCGAGCTTTCGCCCCGCTTGCCCTGCCCTAAATCTGGCCCTGGTTATAACCTATGTTTATCTAATTAATATTAAACTTGGCGGTTAGATATGTATGAATGAATGTAATATTAAAAAGTAAGTAAGCTTTAGGGTATATGTTTATTCATTGTATCTTCAAAAAATTAAAAATATAGACTTAAATACTGTCCACGGATAATGAGTGACAAATGAAACAGTGAGAAATAGTGACAGTGTACCACGTGTTGTGTCGGGTGTGACCAGCGTCACGTTCTGAAGGAGTGACGTCGTAAAATGGAAGATAATGCTCACAAGCAACACAAATATAGGTGAGTTGAGTAAAATGATATGTATCAGAATAGAATAGTAAAAGTATTTTCACGCCCATATCCCCGAAGGGGTTGGCAGAGGCACAACCAGGGCACCCACGACTAGCCAAAGATACTAAGTCCCACAATGTGATAGGTGGCAAGCCTATCGCCAACCGGGCACATATCCAATCCCGAGCAAAATTTTTTTTTAGAAAATCGGAAAAACCTAATTTTCTTTATGTTGCCCGACCCGGGATTCGAACCCAGGACCTCATGCAGTCAAGTCCAACAACTGAACCGCTAGACCACAGCTGCGCTGTTTACAAACACTACCGGGGAAGAAATTTTTAATAAAATAAATATATTTTTTGAAGAAAATAATCTCAGTTGGAACGATTGCATTGACATTTGTACAGATGGGGCCAAGGCGATGACAGGTAAAACACATTGACCTCTAAGTATATCCTATTTCTATGGTAAAACAGCAGGAGCAGTGTCACGAATGAAAAATAAAGCGCCTAATTGTAGTTCCAGTCACTGATTCTGCATAGACAAGCACTTGCGATGAAGCAAATGCCGTCAAATCTAAAATTAGTTATGGATGAAGCGGTAAAAATAATTAATTTTATCAAATCACGACCACTACAATCCCGATTGTTCTCATTATTGTGTGAAGATTATGGCAGCAAACATAAAACACTGCTGCTCCATACAGAAGTGCGATGGCTGTCTCGGGGTAAAACTTTAACAAGGCTATTTGAACTTAGAGCCGAGTTACAAATGTTTCTTGCAGCAGATACTTCTTTTAATTTGAAGGACCGTTTGTATGATAAAACTTGGTTGTTCCGATTGGCTTTTATGGCGGATATCTTTCAAAAACTTAACGAATTGAATTTATCGTTGCAAGGTAAACAGACAACAGTGTTTCAGGCCTATAATAAAATAACTGCTTTTAAAAGCAAATTAGATTTTTGGATCATTTGCATTGGTAAGAAAGAAATAGAAAGTTTTACGGTACTCAGTGAGTTTGTTAGCGAAAACGATTCAGAAATGTTTGAAGATGATGGTTTGAAGAATTGGTCCAATATCTCAGTTCGATGCGCGCATCTTTTGAAAAGTATTTTCCCGAAGAACACAATACAACAATTAAAGTGAATTCGTGGATTAATAATCCTTTTATACCCAACTTGGAAAAGCCTGAAAAACATGTCAAACGAGATATATGAATCTCTTTTAGAAATATCCTCAGACACAAGTATGGAGTCACTGTTCAAAACGACGCCTCTCAATGATTTTTGGTGCAAAATCCAAGATGAATATGCAATGCTTGGCCAAATAGCTCTGGATATTCTTCTCCCGTTCCCATTTTAGGTTTAGGTTTTCCATGTTTCCTGCACTTATTGTCATAATTTTATGAAATAAAAGCATATGTTACGTATTAACCTTTACAAGTTACCTTTTATATAAAAGGCTTATTAATACCCTTACCAACACATTTCTGTAATCCTGACCTTTCAAATTTAAAACTTGCCTATTGTATTAGGGTTCACTTAAATTTATAGAGGGTATATCCATGTTATATTACAAATGCGAAAGTTTGTTACACTTTCACGGCTCAACCGCTTCACCTATTTTTATACATAAATACTTCCCCGTGTTGGTCCGGCCTCCTTTGTAGAATAGACCATCTGCCTTCCTGCCAGGCAGCTCGTAAAAGGCGAGCACAGGCTTACTGTCACTAACACCGTGACATCTGACTAGGTGGTAGAGTTTCGCTGCGACACACCTGGATTGGTACAACCGCTTTACCTATTCCTGCCGCCATAACGTCATGACGTGTTCCGGTTTGGAGGGTAAGGTAGCCGTTAAAGGCTGTTCGAGGCCTAACATCCCGGACTCAGGTTGGCAACGCACCATTACCTATTGTGTCCATTACCTTTGGTGTCTCTAGGCGGCGTAAATTTCTTTCCACCAGGAAATCCGTCTGCTTGTTTGCCTTCTAATATCCCAGAAAAAAATTGTAAGATACTTTTTTTATTGTCTCTGTGGTGTAGCAGTCCAGGTGTTGGACTTGACTTCACTGGGTTCCGGGTCGGGCAACAGAACCGCCGTTGGTGACTAATCAATCAATACTCGTCTCTTGCAAGCAGAAAGCAAGCAAACAGTTGCTCTACATCAGAGGTGGGCAAATTCTTTTGACCGCGGGCCGGTAAGTTAAAAAAATCTAGTGGCGGGCCAGTGAATTATAATTAATCTTGAGGCGGGCCGGTTTATTAAAACACCTAAAAATAGCAGTAAATATTACGATTATAAAACGTTGTATGAAGACAACATAAGGCATTCTTTATTTTATTTTACAATACTTTGTTAAATAAAAATTTATTTATGAAGTCTTAACATATGAAATACGCAATATATTTAGTTGAAGTATCGATTCAGTACCTTAATTGTTCAAATTTCAATAGTCTTTTAACATTTCGACCATTCATTTTTTTAAGGAGGTTCATATTTTTTCTAAAACAACCCTCGGCGGGCCGGATTAAAACCTCTCAAGGGCCGGATCCGGCCCGCGGGCCGTAATTTGCCCACCCCTGCTCTACATCCTTCAAAGTAGCTCTTCACTAACGCAGGTACTACTGTACTACTACTTTTGCGTTTCGGCTATATTCGTTAAGCTTCGGAAATCCGAATAAATTTTATAGATAACGCAGAAGATGGATATAGATATTATATTTAGCTTAAATTTAGATTAGCTCAGCCAATTTAAAAACAAAAGTATAAAGTGTAAAAAGAGTAAAAAGTATAAAGGCGAAGCGCATAGTTTAAATAGTAGTACTGTAACAACATCATTTCTTAATGGGCATCTCATGGGTTATGAATGGCATGCGCAAAGAGCTAGAAATACATTGATCTGTTTACGGTTGTTTAGGTGTAGGAGGTGGGCTGTGAAACTTGAAGAATTTATCACGTGAAAAATACTTACGTATAGTACTACTATTTAAATTATGCGCTTCGGCTTTACACTTTATACTTTTATTTTTAAATTGGCTGACCTAATCTAAATTTAAGCGAAATGATTAATTATGTAATAACAACTCTATATAAAATAACATCTTTAAAATACATTCGGATTTCCGAAGCTTGACGAATATAGCCGTAGCGCTTATTTAAGTAGTACTACAATACAATGTATTTAAGATATCTATTTATTTAAATTAATTAATAGCTCCACGGTATGTTATCATTTTGGTTTGGAATGCTTTATCAATTTTAACTAACTATAAATAGGAGGAGGTTCTTAATTCCACTGGATGTTTTTTTTTCTTATGTTTGTTACGCGATTACTCGTCCAATAGCTAACTGATTTTGATGGTTCTTTTGTCGTCAGATAAGTCATGATTTCGAGGTCCCATATAAATTTTATCGTGATTTGATTAGTATTTTTTTTCGGTATTATTAGTGAATAAATTTTTCACTTGTCACATAAATAAATAAAATGCATTAAGTATTAAGTGTAACTCAAAAACTACTAGTATCATATTGATAAAACTTGTGTAGGTCCGTTTTGAAACCATTTGCTATCTTTCGAAAAAAAAAAATTAAATTGTGACGTGTACCCAACAATAAATCCTAATAATGCATTATAGTAGGGGAGCTCAAGTAAGGGATTTTGGGAGTTACTCTAGCGGGTCAGATTACGATAAAAAATATGGTAAATAACCTGTATTATCGGTCAACACCTCTATCATATATAGTACCTCTATTTATAGGTGTTTGTACGGTAGTCTGTCTGTACTGTTTTTCATTGAAAACTTACACTTCACGATGAGTTCGATGACGCGGACGTCGGTTTTTGCAGTTTTACTGTGCTTAATTTTGACTGTCGTTTCCAGCGATTTTCATCCATGCACTTAAAAAAATACATATTATCTTCAGTTTTATTTTGTACGCGTATATAACAAATTAACTAAAGAGGAGTCACTCACTAATAAAGTTATTGGAACTATGTAGTAGAGTTTTGTGACAGCCCTATTACTCATCTATAATGTAAACGATCTTTGTATTGCGTACATATTCCTCGATTCGTCTTTTCGTTGTTCAAAGTGTTTGACGAGGTTGTTTGTTGAATGTAGATGCTCCGGTAATTGATATTTATCACTCGCAAACAAATGTCATGAAAGACAAAATAGATTGCAATATTCTCAGAGCAGTGATGGGCAAATAACGGCCCGCGGGCCGTATTCGGCCCTTGGTAGGTTTTAATTCCGGCCCGCTGAGGGTTTTTTTTAGAAAAAATAATGGTCGAAAAGAAAATCGAAAAAATGGTTAAAAGACTATTGAAAATTGAACAATTAAAATACTGAATCGATACTTCAAACATATATAATATTGCGTATTTCATAAGTTAAGACTTCATAAATAGATTTTATTTTAATAAAGGATTGTAAAATAAGAAAATGCCCTGTGTTATCTTTATACAACGTTTTATAATCGTAATATTTACTGCTATTTTAAGGTGTTTTAATAAACCGGCCCGCCTCAATATTAATTATAATTTACTGGCCCGCCACTAGGTAGATTTTTTTTTAAATTACCGACCCGCGTTCAAAAGAAGTTGCCTACCCCTTAGAGTCTAAATATTGTTAGTATCGTATGAAATATTAACATTTATTTGGTATTGGTGTACGAAAGGTCTCTTATAAAATAATATAAAACCTTAGTTACAAGATTTCTTACTCCTCTACCACAGCCTTTGCTTCCAATAAATACCTACAGCGCGTACGAACGCAAGAACGCTATATATTATTAGGGTTACCATTTTACTTAAAGGTTTATTTGACTTGTGTTAAATTCACATATTAGGGTCTAAAACTAATATTTCGGTTACGTTGGGTTTTTTTCGTATGTTATGGTTACGCACCTTCTTTTGACTGGCTCTGTTGTCTATCTATCGGGTGTTAACTGAAGGAGGTGTCAATAGTCTTCGAAACTGGCGAGATTGTTTGAGAAAAAACATTAATGTGGAGGAAGCTAGACTTGGCACTCAATACTCTCTGCCTAGCTCGCAAAGGAGTTTGTGTGAAAATTTGTATGTATGTGTGGCAAGTAACGACATAAAGTACTATCTATTTTCATGCAAAGTCATAGATATAGATTAATAAATAATAATAATGTATCTTTTTGTGTATAATTTTAATAGAAATATTAAATATTGTTGTACACCTATATCTTCGTATTTTGTTACTCGTTTTAAGTACTAAAAACGAAGTATTTACAAAAAAGAATATTCCGAATTTAATTCTAACGTATACATTTGTAGGAGCCGCAGGCAATGTACGGCGATCTTAAAGTGGGGGCGATCGATTCCCAGTCACAACCGGTGGTAATTGGGAATTTACATTCCTAGTTGCCACCGGTGGCGTTCAAAGCGGGGACAACTGGGAACAATCCGTATTATGCAGTTTTTGTTAATATTTTAAATGAATAAACGAGCTCAAAACTAGGTCGGTTTCTATGGGTTAAAAAGCGTCGGTGCATGTTACGTGAGCCACCGAAAAGCTGTAGAGTGCTGTGCAGCAACTTGCCTGGGTATCCACGTATTTCTGCCCATATGTAATGAGTCATGACGGCAGACAATGTCATGTCATGTTCTGGTTGGTAGACTTCCCGGTCTCAGACAGCAATTATAACTTAAATCCAAATAAACTTATTTAATTTGCAGTTTTCCCGCAAAAAAATGTTAACGTATTATGGCGTGACAAAACAGGCAAAAGAGTACGCTATGAATGAATTGGACTTACCGGAAGCTAAAACTCTTAAATATATCCAGCTCCACACAACACCTGTTTTATTATTTTCATTTCATACTATTTTCATATTATTAAGCCTATGTTTAAGCTGTAAAAGCCTCTGTTCAATTTTGTAATAGATACATACTTGTAATACCTAATGAAGACTTTGTAGGTATATGTTCGTTACTTCGTTTATACACAAGACTGTTTTTTGAAAGTTATAAAAGAGATAGATTATAAAGCGTGCAATGGAATTGATGCCCATTCACTAACGGATGAGAAAAATACGGGAGGATAATTATTTTCAATATCTAGACGAGAATAATGGACATTTCACATTTGTGACGGGATCGATACCGCCGCCGTATCCACCGCACTGTCCGGAGCCGAGGCCTTGGAAACAAGATCCTTTAGGGACCCACTTTCCACCCACGTTCGGGTTTATGTTGGACCGATAATAGGGAAAGCAGTAAGTAGGAGTAATATCCCTGGACGAATAAGCAAACTGTATGCTTGTGTGGGTTTTAATAAAATCTATATACTAAATAATTAAATATTTACCAGTATAAAATTAAAAAATACCCAGATCCGGAAAGTCAGACATTTTTGTTCATATCACAATTACCTGCCCTCGTAGGAAATCGAACCCAAGTCTCGCGGTTGGTTGGTGAATTTAGTCGTGTATGCTGACCCCTCTACTAACGAAGCGGTATTCAGTACTTACATTCTATTTTTCTGCTACAAAAAATCGCTTACCGATTATCGAACTTGAGCGGGAGAAGATTTTTAGTAATGTAGGTATGCATGTCCCATCCATCCAATCAGGGGGCTAATACGTCATTTGACAGCTATTTGATGTACACTTTTCCATTTTGATAATTGGCCATGGGCTACTGAGATACATAATAATTATCCTTTATTTACTTAGGCACTACTGCTTGACACTACCAGTAGTGCGAAGGGAAATTTTACTTTCCTGTGACACTACTAGTAGTG